>PVKN010028682.1:0-13181 GCA_004027915.1 Capromys pilorides
ATATAAGTTGCACTGCTTTTTTAAGAATAGAAAATAGTAATTAAAAAAAAAAATAACAGCATTAGAAACAATAAAAAATTTCAAAAACCAAGTAATAGGAATTCAATAGTGGTGCTGTATTGCATGATGTTATATTCAATTAGTTGTTTAAGTAACCAGATATAAACAGGATTGGTTTTAAAAAAATGTTATAAGAAATTAAAAGAAGGCCAGCCAAATAGCTCAGTGAATTAAAGTGTCTGCATGCAGGAGCAGGAGCCAGGGTTTGGATCCCCAGGCCTGCAGTGCTGGCCCCACCCCCAGGGTGTGCTGAGATGCTGATTGAGACTGGGCGTGGTGGCGTGTGCCTGGAATATCAGCTCGTAGTTGGCTGTGGACAGGTGGATCACCATGAGTCCGACCTAGCAGTGAGACCCTGAACACCCTATAGACCCTTTCCTAAAAAATACAAAAGAAAAGAAAGAAATTAAAAAGAAAACAAATAAGATTACAAAGAAAAAGTTTTAAGGATTAACTGCTCCATTTTGCTACATATGGTGAATTGGTAGATTGTAGCTGCTGCATGGACTCCAGGTCTGGAGACCAGCGGGGAGGAGCTAGTTTAGGAGCAGGTGGGCTCTGTACTCCCAGATCATTTTCTTTCCAAGAGGTTCCAATAATCCAGAATCTTGTGTTGAATATATTGCTTTTCACATTGCTGGAAAATTAAGTCACAAAGTTCAAAGCTCTGTAGAGTGCAGCAGTTTCAGACTGTATCTTGTCAGGGATTCCCCAGCTTGCAACTTCTTTCTTCAATTAACTGAAATTAGGTTTGGTGGAGAAATTTAAATTTCTGTATTTTTTTTTTTACAATAATTAATGCATTGCATATTGTCCTCATCGCAGTTATTCAGAGTACAAGATGCAGACAGGATTTCTTGTCTAAACGTCATTAGTGCCGATCTTTCTTTTCATTGCACAAAGAGAAAGTAGCTGTAGATGAATTTCTCAGGTGCTTTAGCATACAATGCATTGTAGAAAAATCCACTGCATCTGGACTGTGTAAATTTGGATCTTTGACTGTGGAATGTTTAAAATTTCATCCACACAGAGAATCTAACATCCACTGTCTGTGTACCTGTTTTTCCAGCCTTCTATCCATCCGGGGTCAGCAAGTGTCAGCTGAGAGTAAGCGACATGCTCTGTGCTGTTTTAACACCATGACGATGGCGTATGACTCTGCCTCAGTCTCAGCACGGGCACCCAGATTTTCCTGCAGCCAGCTTTTCACACCCAGCTGACACCTTAATACACTACAGACTGCCTCCTTACTGAGACTGTTTCAGAATTACTCTTTGTGGAGCAATCTAGAAACATCCCCTCACTGGTAACTACAAGAAACACTTCCTCTTTTTTTTTGATCCCCAGACCTGCCATGCTGGTCCTACCCCCAGAGCGCGCTGTAACAGCAATTGATACCTGGTGTGGTGGCGGACACCTGTAATCCCAGCTCTTGGAAGGCTGTAAACAGGAGAATGACTAGAAGTCCTATCTAGTAGTGACACCCTGAACATCCTATAGACCCTTCCCTAAAAAAAATACAGAGAAAGAAAGACTTTTTCAGTTTTTAATGAATTTCATTTTCCTGTGACATTCAAGTTTATTCTAATATTTTTGAAAACCATTTTTGCTATCTAGGAGCTGTTCTCTACTGCACTTCCTCTTACAGCAAGTGAGTAAGAAGCAATAACAATTATCCTATTATCCACCCAGTATGTTTCTTCATATTTTATTCCCAAATCCTAGAAAGTTATACCACACTTTAATTGAGAATGTCAACTGAAGTCTCCACAGACTTTTGGGAGGTGAGACTTCAGAGATGCTTTAGTTTAGTAGGTGCGGTCTAGCCAGAAGAGGCGAGTCACCGGGGAAGTGACCAGGTGCAGTGGACTTCTTCCGTAGCTCCTCCCATCTCTGTCTGCTTCCTGGTTGCCACAACATAAACAAGTTTCCTCTGCCAGGCCCTAGCCCAGGTAGCTCCTACCTTGGAGATAACCATCTACAGAGTGAAACATCTGGAAAAATGTGAGCCAAAGTGAATCTTTCCTTCTTGAAGGCCCAGGTATCAAGCATGACAACTCCATACTAAAGAGAATGACTAAAATGGACTTTGGTACCCAAACTCACTAAACCCTTATACTAGTGTATTTGGTGAAATGTGTTTTTATCTCCTTCTGATAGAAAGGAAAACTAAAGCTTAACAGGCTTAGGATTTTGCATAAATTTATAGCATTTTTACCTAAGCTTCATGATTCTAGATTTCTTATTTGATTCACCTCTATTCTATGAAACGTAGATTTTACTAGAAAGAAAGAAGGGGGTGAAGGATATGATAAACCTAGTATGAAAATGATCATAAATGTATCATAAACTAGGTAGTTTACAAGCAACAGAAATTTATAGATCTCAGTAGTGGTGCTGAGAAGGCCAAGATCAAGACCAGTTCAGGGCCTGATCAGCGCCTGCTTTCTGGATTGTAGATGACCAGTGCTGGCGGCGCCACAGATTGGGAGGGATGAAGGGACTTCCTGGGGTCTTGTTATGGAAGTGTTAATTCCATTCACCATGACAAAGCTCTCCTAGTCTAGTCAGCTTCCAAAGCCCGGACTGCCTCTGCACACATTGGGCGTTGGCGGGATTTCCCCTCACCCTCTGGGTGGGAGGCGCCAAGCCTGGAGCACCGCAGCGGGCTGCCGGGAGGCGGCTGCCTTTCTCCCACTAGTATCGCCCGGCAGCCCACTTCTGATTTCTGGTCTTGCTCCTCTTGTCTTCTGTCCCTTCTCACTATTACCAGAATGGCTTTGAAAATATGTCTCGTCATGTTCTCCTGGGGCCGCCAATGTTTCAGCCAATGGCTTTAGCCACAAACCCACCCTCTCCATTTGCAAGCGCAGGTTCATCTCGATGCGACGCCACCCTTTCACGCTGTCTAATGAACTGCAGTGTACAGATCACAGCATACTTTCTCTGACTCCCTGGAGTTTCACATGTTTTCTTCATTCTATTGTTTGGGGGACAGAAATGTCTTCAGAAGCTTCTTCACTGAGCCTAAGCCCACTTCTAGGTTTTCTTTCTGACATCGTTCTGAGCAGGGTGAGCTCTGTTACCACTCCCCTGGCATCTCTCTCCCTCACGCACTAAGACTCATTTCCTTGGCTTCCAACCACGCCTCTCGTGCGAGGTGCATGAGCCTCCTCAGCGCTGGCGCTGTGTGGTGGTCATCCCTACAGCAGCACTTCTTGGTATAAACACTTTCTGTACCTTTTCAATCAGTGAATGGCTATACAGCACCAATATCAAGGATATCAAACAATAATCAGATAAAAACGATATTGAAACTTGTTCATAGTATCAGGGATATATTATACTCAACCAGGGAGGGGGAACCTTGAAGGACTCCATCGACACAGCCTGCTATGGCACCACCAATCACGCTGTGAATATACGTTGTCTGGAATCTACTTTTCATTACAGCTAAGTGTGAGCTCTCAATTTAACCTCTTATAATGTATATTCTTTTTGGCTGTCAAGCTGTTGTACACATTTGGTGAAATATAACAGTCTTCTTAGAATGAGAAAATGGAGAGACAGAATTATTTTTCGTTGTCTGTAATGAGCCTCAATTAGCCACAAATCACATGAGTCGCTTGAGAGAGGAAAATTTATAAACCGAAGGCAGAAGCATCATTGTTGTACTCCATTGTCTAGGGGCTCAGAGAAAAAAGAAAGAAAATAAGAGTGATAGAACGTGAAGCATTTGATCAGTAACATAAACACAATGTCCATGGATGTGACGTTGCAGAAAATGGATCTGCAGGGGCCGGGGAGATAGCTCAGCAGAATAAGTGCTAGCCTGGCAGGCACAAAGGCCTGAGTTCAATCCCCGCTTTCGCAAAAGAAGAAAAGAAAATGGATCTGCAACCCATTGGGGTAACAAGGGAGGCAGCTTTGTGGGGCTTAGCAGACAAGTGCAGTGCAGTGATTTATAGAGAACAGAAATGTGTTATTTTGCAGCTCTGGAGATGCAAAGTCTGTGCTCGAGACCCTGGCATGTGGCAAAGCCCTTCTGTCACACTGTCCCATGAGAGAAGAGAAGGGCTGAAGGTACATGTAAAAAGAACAGATACTCACTTAAAAAATAAAATTAAAAAAAAAAAAAAAAAAAAAAACCAGCACGCAGGGTTGTGGCATAACCGAGCCATATTCCCAGATCAGCAAGACTCATTCTCGGTGTGTCACTCACACAGGATTCTGTGTGTGTGTGTGTGTGTGTGTGTGTGTGTGTGTGTGTTTTCTTTTTAATTATTATTTGGTGGAGTACTATACAGCCATAAAGCAAAAACTTGAGCCATTTCTATCAAAATGGATGCACCTCAAGGTCATATTCTTCAGTGAAGTACAATGGACTCACATATGTAAATATCACATTGCTTGTCCACTATAAGAAACTGAAAGCATAAGTAAGGATCAAAACATAAAAAATTGGGAAATGAGAAGAAAATGTTCAAATGGGAATTGGACCTGGGGATGGGAGGGAGAAAGGAAGGGAAAAGAAAAAAAAATGAGACAAGATGGAAAAAAATGGAAACAAAGCTTTTGTAAATGAAGAGGGGAGGCACTAGGGAGGAGACCCCACCCACTGACCCCCTTGCCACTGGCGGAGCCTGGGTGATCTGTGTGGGACTCCCAGGACAGAAGGACCCCAGGCACAGTCCCTCCACCATTGCAGGGGCCGTGAGCCAGGAAGGGGAGGGTCGACCTCGTCCATAGCCTCCCGACTGCTGCTAGGGCTTCGGTACAGAGGAATGCAAGTGGCCGGCCCATGCTCCACACCACAGGGTGGGCAGCTGGCGGGGGAGCCCTGGGACACAGCGCCCAGCTCCTCTGAGGAGCCGGGGTAAATCTGCTCTAACAGGGGAAGCACTTCGCATACAAATCCCTAATGCACGATTGGCTTTGCTGTAGGACTATGGATTCTGCTCCTGTGGTCTAAAGCACAAAATCAGCAGTTGCCACAGTTTACCAATTTCTACACTGTGCTTGATGCTATCATTTTGGCTAATCACACTTCTGCAACTAAAATGTCGCACTGTTGTAATTATTTGTTGTCCCTGTGTAACTGGGAAGCTCTAGGGTTACAATCTCAGAAGACCCTGTACCGAAACACTGAGGGCAGAGCCAAGCAGCAAACAAACTTCTGCATTCAGCTAATTAGGAAGGCAGGATCTTGAGGCAGAGGGAGGCCCAGAACCTCCCACCTACACAGCACATCTGTGAAGAGCAGACTTTTCCTCGAGAGGCCTTGATGATAGGGATATAGCTGCTTGCTGCCAAAACTCACAAGGAGAGTCACAGAAGACAAGATGATTGTTTCAAAACTACCAAATGCTAACATAAAAGACCCAAGGGCAACCCCAGACCCCCGCCTCACCCAGAACAAGTCCAGGAGACAACGACATAGGAGAATTTGGACGTCACACACCCAACATTTGAGAGATGATAGCAACTGAAGTAAAGAGACAACTATAAAGGTCTATAGAGGAAATCAGGTCAGAAATAATCTGTCAGGTAAAGAAAAGAAATGGCAAAAGACAAAAGAAAGAACGAAGAAATGGAAAAATATACATGTATATGCATAGGAAAGCATATATAATTATACTACTGAAGCCTGCTGGCTTATTGAAAGAAGCAGTTAATGTTTAATTTTCTTCCTTTGTCTTGTTAACTTTTTGACCAACTTTGCATGCTTACATCTAGTAATCTGAACAACTGATATTAAGACGACAACAAACAATATAATAATCATTGTTGAATTCCTATCATTGCTTATTTATATTTTCTAATTCACTTAAAAATAGAATAAATGACAATGATAAGAAAGAATTGTTCAGCATATTTAAAGAAGATATGGATGAAAACTTCAGGAACACTGTAAAATGACAGAAACCTTGAATGAGCAATAGAGGAATGAATTAAAATGTATGAAACAAATTCAAAGAGATATCCAGGAAATCTAAAATTGCATTGAAAGCTGGCAACAATCATTTGAACAAAACTGAAGATAGGGGCTAGTGAGATAGCTCAGTGGTCTAAAGTGTCTAGTTAGGCAAGCTTAGGCAGGTGCAGGGGACCAGGGTTCGATCCCTGACACCATGTGCCACATCAGCCCTGCCCTTAGAGCAGGATGAGTCAAGCAAAAAATAAAATAATAATAATAATAATAATAATTAAATAATTGAAGATAGACTTTCAGATTTTGAAGAAGAAATTGCAACTAGCAACCATGAAAAGAATCTTAAAAATAACAAGGAACCAAAAAACAAAAATTTAACAGCTGCAAGAAGATGCCAAGAAATATAAGAATTATGGATGTCAACATAAAAGCTGAAATGAACAAAAATGACATAAAACAACCATTTGCAGAAGTAATAGCTGAAAATTTCCCAACATGGGAAAACAATAACATGCAATTAAACACAGAAGAACAATAGGGGAAAAAAGCAATAAAATAACATTACAATGATAAGCCAATACATACATTATAACTATAAATGTAATGGCCTCAATTCAATCAAATGAAACAAACTGGCAGAGTAACTTAAGAAACAAAATGCAACAATATACTGCATACAGTAAACATATTTAACTCAAAGGGAAACTCATATGCTGAAAATCAAAGGATAGAAAACAATACTCCACGTGACTAGAACCCAGGAAAATGCAGTGTTAGCCATTTTGTTTGCAGACAATCTGAACTTCAAAAAAAACTATCAATGCATAGGTCAATGCATATTTGTTAGGGGAAAACTTCAAGAGGAATAGACAAGTATATATATATATATATATATATATATATATATATATATATGAGCACCTATCAATATGAGACAAATATTAAGGGTATATGAAATATGAAAAACCAAGTAATCAATAACACAATTGAACTGAGGGCTCTGAACATCGCGTTTTCAAAAAGAGATAGATGAACTAGAAAGAAATCATCAAAAAGTAGCAAAACTCAAACTTGTGAACAGATGAACTCAGAGGACCTTTACAGGTTTTTTTACCCAGAAAACATCAGAATACACATTCTTCTCAAATGCACACAGGGTGCACTATAACATAGAACATATACTAGCCCATAGAACATCGTTAGGTAAAAGAAGATAAATTAACATTATCTTATGCGTATTATCTGACTGCAGTGCAATGAAATTGAAAATTATTGACAAAAGATGCTGTAAAACTCCATAAATTCATAGAAATTAACAATGTACTGAAAAACTAAAGGGTTGCAGTTGAAATCAAAGGAAAATTAGTTAATATCTACAATCAAATAAAAATGCAAATACACCCTACCAGAACCTGTGGGATGCATTAAAAGCAGTACTCAGAGGGAAACTTATAGCGCCGAGTTCTCACATGAGGAAAACAGAATGAGCACAAATAAACAACCTGATGCTGCACCTCAAGTTTCCAGGAAAAGAAGGGCAAGTCAAGACCAAAAACCAAAGAAGGAAGGAAATTATAAAGATCAAAGCAAAAATTAATACAGTGGAGACTACAAAACAATACAAAGAATTAATGAGTCAAAAATTTGGTTCTTTGAAAGGATAAATAAAATTGATAAGCTCCTAGCCATCCTTATCCAAAAAAGGAAAGAAAAAAACTCTTATTCATGCACTGAGCAATGAGAAAGGTGAAATTGAGAACCTCAGCAATACCTACTTCAAAAATTTTTACTAAGGGGCTGGGGAGACAGCTCAGTAGAATAAGCACTTGCTTGGCAAGCACAAGGGCCTGAGTTCAATCCCCACTTCCACCAAAAAAAAAAAAAAAAAAAAAAAAAGATTACAAAAATCTTTACTTGCATAGAATGGAGAACAGAAGATATGAACAGATTCCTACATATGTATGTATTGCCAAAACTGGATCAAGAAGTTCATCAAACTTAGAATAATCCTACATCAGTCAATAAAATGGAAATGTAGTTGAAAGCTCACCAACAAAGAAAAGTCCAAGTCCTGATAGATTCATAGCTGAGTTCTGCGTAGAAATTTAAGGAAGATTTAACATCAATATTCCTCATACTCTTTAATTAAATCAAAAGGGAAGGCATTCTCTCACACTCATTCCTGGAGAGAAGTATTACCATGATACCAAAACCACAGAAACCACACACACACTGAGCTGTCTGGCCAGCCTAGTCACCTGGTCTTTGTCAAAGGGGCTAAATGAGTTCACTGGAAGAAATAGCTTCCTCAGTCAATGGTGCTGGCAACCCACAAGCTCCAAACTCAAACTAGACCCATGTCTATCACCATGCACTAAGCTGAAGCCAAAATGAATCAAAGATTTCATACTGAAATAGAATCACTAAATCTGCTGGAGCAGAAGTTAGGTAGGAACCTTGAAGACATAGGCGTGGGCAGAGACTTCATGAACAGCAACCAAGTTGCATGGGAAATATGCCAAAGTATCAACAACTGGATTCTCGCCTTATTAAGATGTTTTGTGTTAGGTATGAGCCCACATAGTCCGCCGGATGGGGCATTCTGGCATGAGTAGAAGATTTATTGGGGTATCAAGCAGGCTGGATGTCTAGAGCACCAAGACAGCAGTGAATGAAGGGGGCAGCGAGAGACTTTACAGGATCTTTTAGGGAACACAATCATGGGCTGGAACAGCTGAGGGAGAGCTACTCTTAGCAGGACTGCCTGGTCTGTGGGGGTCTTTGATGTTACCAAAGGAGAGTTTTGTGGTTGCTTGCCCAGGTCAAAGTCAGTCGGAACTGTTGTGAGGTTTTGGGTTTGGCTCTTCATGGAGCCAAGGGGGAGAGCATTTGGGGGCAGGATGCCTGGGAAACCAAGAGGGAGAGTGTTTGGGGCAGGGTGTCTGGGAAACTTTGAATCCTGATTTATCATTTTGCTCATCAAATAAAATCACCAACAGAGTGAAAATATAATGCACAAATTTGGGGGGAAAAAAGGTGATTATCCCTCAGACAACAAACTTCTACCTGAAACATATAAAGAATTTAAAAAAATCAGGTCCCAAAAATTGGAAGACCCAATCAAAAACTTGTATCTGAAATGAATACACATTTCTCAAGTGAAGAAACACAAGTGGTAAATAAATATATTTTTAAAAATCTTTAATATCTTTGGTCATTCAAGAAATGCAAATCGAAACCACACTGAGATTAGCTATCATCAAAAAATTAAAAAATGGGGGCTGGAGAGATAGCTCAGTAGAATAAGCCCTTGCTTGGCAAGTACAAGGTCCTGAGTTCAATTCCCAGTACAAAAAAAAAAAAAAGGAAAAGAAAAGAAAAATTAACCAATAACAAATACTGGCTTGGCTGTGAGGAAAAAGGAACACTTCCCCACCTTCGTGGGAGTGTGGACTGATACAGCCACTGTGGAAATCTGTGGGGAAATTCCTGAAAAATTTATGATCAGAGGTCCTATTCAACTTAGATGTTCTCCTGGCAAATATTTTCCCAGAGGAATTAAAAGCATCATACTACAGCAATATATGTGCGCCAATGTTTACTGCAGCAAAATTTGTCACAGATAAATCTTGGAGATAACCCAAATACTCAACAATTTAGGAACTGATAAAAAAAAGGTGTGGTGTGTTTATGCAGTGTGTTACTCAGCTATAAAGAAAGATAAGCTTGAAGCTTTTATAGGTAAGCGGATGCAACTAGAGATCATATTCGTAAGTGAAGCAAATTTTATTTGCATGTGTGAACATCATAGTGTAGGAAACTAAAATGTACGTATTATACAAAAGATACAACAGACGTTGTGAAAGGACAAGAAATTGTTCAAAAAGAAAAAAACAAAGGGGTGGGGAAAGGAGAGAAGCAGATGACTTAGGCCAGATCACGTGCAGGTGAAATTTCTCTATGATGCATTTGATCATTGTGTATACCTAAAATTTGCAAGTAAGTTAATGTACCATCTACCATTTAATTAATTAAAAAAGAAAGCAGTGTAAATATCAGCCCCACAAGCTCTGTGTGGGGGCTACTCTCAGAGATTGTTCATTGCCTTTGCTTTTTCTTTATTTTTTAAAATATTTTTTTACTGTACTGTTTGTAACAGTCAAAATTTTCTAAGGAAAAAACAAAAGCTTCAAACTATTGGAAAAAATCCACCCTAGTGCTGTCCTTGAATAGGCTTCTGCTAAACTCCATTGGTGATTAGGTGTACTTACCTATCCTGTGGGGTGTTGTTTTCATGGACAACCTCCTTGGAGACCAGATATACAAGCTTGCTACACTTTGGTCACATTAAGGGTGGGGTGTGGAGCCAGTGTTCATCAGAGAAGGACGGGTGCTCAGTCAGTATTGAATGAGTGCCACTGCTGACCACGAGTCCCAAGGCATTTCTGCAGCCTGAGTAGAGGAGCCCGGTGTGCCAAGGCCAGGCCTACCTGTTGTCTATCCCTGTAGGTTCAGCAATCCCTCACCGGAAAGTTGGAAAATCTGAAATCTTTCAAAACCCTAAGCATTTTTAGTATCAGTCAGATGCCATGAATGGAAAATGTCATCGCTTGCTTTGTGGGATGAGTTGTCACAGCCCAAATCCAGGCACACTGGAATATTTAGAAAGTGACAATTGGCCTATGTGTTGAAAGCATATGTGAAATGCAGATGAATTCTGTACTCATACTGGAGCCTTGACCCCAGGCTATCAGATACAAACATTCTCAAATATGGCAACAGATAAATCTGGAATATTTCTGGTGCTACGTAGTTCACATAATAGATTCTCAACCTTTACTTTGGATAAACCTCCTTGAGATTCAGTTTTTTGTAGCTGTAAAGTGGGTATAAAACATCTCCAAAGAATATGGAAATGACTCAAAATAATGATTGTTTTGATCATCTCCTACAATTACCAGCAAAATAATGAATATTTTAGAAATATTTTAATTTCTTATCATCTCTTCGTGTGTATATGCAAAAAATTTTAATTCTTTGTCTAATCCATAGAAGTGTTTGATAAATGAATAAAATGAAAGCTTCTGGCTCTGTGTGCCCATGTTCTGAAAGGACATGTACACAAAGAACAAGTTATAAGCTTATCATAGCACTTGGCATTGAGGTGACATCTGTTCTAGTATTTGCTATACAATAAAAGGATGATAAAATTATGCCTATTTTAGCTGAATGAGACTTTATCTTGAAGTAAAACATAAATTCTAGGCTAGAAACATAGCTCAGTGCAAATGCACTGGGTTCAAGAGCTAATACTACAATGTGAACCTTCTTACTAATAAAGAAGTATGAAAGTGGATCGTAAGAGTCATAGTAACGTTAAAGTTCCATCCACAGTCTATGTCATGCTTTACTTTTCTGGCAAATGCTTAGATTTTTCAACCCATAGGTCAGCTTTCACACCAAGGTCCTGTGTCCACTCCTTTGGTTTTAGCCTGTTTATACGTTTTGTCTAGAAGAAATGACTTCTTTCAAGAGGGACACAGGACTAAAGGACTAGATTGATGCTTTGGTTGCTGCCAGGCTCACAATGATCTAAGAGTGAGGAGGCAGAGATTCCCAGTAGAGACGAGCTGGCAGCAAAGGCCCTGAACCCAGGACGGCTCTGAATTGGTTCTGAACTTGACGTTGCCTCGGCCCTCCATCATCCAGGGATGTCTGTCTCGCATGTTGACCCCACTCCCACAGGCTGGTCTCTAACTGGTCTTCAATTTCTTCCAAGGAGAAAGTACTTTATGTTTTATATGGACTCATCGATGAGGATTTCTGTGGGGTATGCCCCTGATGCATTTTAGCTGGCAAGTGTATCATAAGAACAGAGCTGTTGAAAAATCTAGTGCTTACCTTCCATGAATGTTTTTTCAAAGCATGTTCTTCATCCCTAGTTGAAGCTACCATCACCACGGGTTGCTTTTCCTGCCCCCGCCCCCAATTTTGCCATGATGGATTTGAAAGGAGCAACTGACTTGCATGAAAGTAACTCAGTGCCTGAAGGCATTTCCCGAGCCAGCTTTCCTTTGCTTCCAAGAAAACATTGTCAAATGATTCTGAAAATCACTGAGTAAATTTTGTTTTGAACTTTCTAGTGGTTATGCCATTTTGAGAGCAGTTTTAATAGTTTAACAGGGAGTGAGAAAAAGTAGAGCCAGAGTACAATTTTCTCTCAGAAAGACTTTCCAAGAGCATTAAAACTACAAAACACAAGCTTCAGAATTCAAAATGTTAATTCCATATCAATGTTCTATAGTAAATGCACTGTGAATCTTATCATTTAAATATAAAAAACATAATTCGTATAATGATAGCCCTGGAGAATGATAAAGTTCTTTTTTAAATTTTAAAAACTGATTTATTTATTTGGCACAGAATCTCACTCTGCACCCTGGACTTCTGGTGTTTCTCCTGTCTCAGCCTCCCAAGCTCTGGGTTAGAGGTGTGAGCCACCACACTCAGTTTTAGTGGCCAGCATGGCATGCCCCGGGTTCTGGGACCAGTGTGACATGTGATACTGGGGATCGGACCTGGGTCCTTATGTTTGCTAGGCAGGCACCTAGACCAACAAGCTATCTCCCCAGCCTGATAAAGCTCTATTAAGATTATATATTCTTATGCCTTATTTATTTTTTCTTCTTTAGTATACTAGTGTAGTGTTCCTTATCATGAACACTTAGGACAAAGTTTTTAGGATTGCAACATTATTGCTATTTTTTGATTTTGGTATATGAATACATATGAAAAGAGATATTTTGAAAATGAGAACTGTCTTAGCTACTTTTTTCTCATTGTTCAAATTACCTGATTTCAAAAACTAAAGGTTTCCTCACCTTACAGTTTGTGGAGGTTGAGTCCATAATCAGTTGGCTCCAAGGCAGACTGGCACATGGAAGAGGAGCAACAGTTCATGGTGGTAGAAGACAGCAAAGCAAGAAGAGCAAATGGGAGGAGCTTGAGAAAAGACTTTTTCTGTCCTTCATCCTGTACCAAGGTTACCCACCCTAGGGAGGGTACAACATTCGCATCCACAATCCCATCACTAGACCATGAACCAATCAAACTCTGAAGGCCAAATCCATGATTGCATGAGGCTGTGGAAGGAGGCCCAGGCACAACCCCTAAGGAGAACTAATGATAA
>PVKN010028683.1:0-13184 GCA_004027915.1 Capromys pilorides
CTTTTTTTTTTTTTTTTTTGCAGTACTAAGGATTAAACTCAGGACCTTGCACTTGCCAGGCAAGTGCTTATTCTACTGAGCTATCTCCCTGGCCTGAAGAATACTTCTGACGAAGCAGTGAGACTTGCCACTTGAGTAGTGGCAGACTATTTTTGGAAAATAATAGCCTGTCATGTCAAGGAAAAGAATCGACTGTAGTTGTTGACAATGATTAAAACTCAAGTCAAAACTAGAATTTTGGAAAACATCTATCAGCCACTAGGAAGTTGGCATACACCCAATATTTTGAGGCTTTCCTGATGTCAGTACTTAAAAAATCTGCATAACTCAAAAAAATCGAAATGACCAATACATAAAATTATAAGCTCATACCTTTTTAATGGAGCAGATCCATTAAAAAATCCAATGGGCTGTAACAGAACAGCATACAAATAACTGATAATAAGATTTCAGTAACTTACCAGTAACTTTTAAGGAACTACCACTGTAACCTTTAAGAAAATACTCACAATTATCTAAAGGCTACTGAAATACTCCTTCACTTTCCAGCCACACTTCTGTATAAAGCCAGATGTGTTACACATCCTTAACACTCACGAGTATATTGAATACAAAAACAGATAAAATCGAGCTGACCTAAAAGTGGTTAAAATGGTAGTTTTTTGTTACATATGTTTACTTTACAATTTGTTTAAAATTTGGTTTTTGATTGATCCACACATTAAATAGACTTGCAAAAATATACAGTGGTATCCCTCCTGTCATCAAATTTCTTCTGTTTTGTTCAGGATATTTGTTTGGTTGGTTTTTGTTGCTGCTGTTTTTTATTTTTTTGAGACAGCGTCTTGCTATATAGTTCAGGCTGCCCCTGAACTCACTATGTAACCCAGGATGGCCTCAGATTCACAGCAATTTTCCTAACTCAGCCTCCCAAGTGCTGGGACTACAGGTGTGTGCCACAATGCCTGGCAAATTTCTTTTTAATACAGTTACCTTTTAAATATAATTACTTTTTGAAGTCTGGGCATGGTGTCACACATGGTATTGTTGTAATCCCAGCACTGGGGAGGCTGAAAACAGGAGGATTACTACAAATCGAGCTGCATAGTGAGACTCTGTTCCAAATACATATATATAAATAAATAAAATTAGTTTTGAAAGCTATTTTTATGAAAATGTTGTTTATATCAATGTGAGATGAATGCAACAGATTTGCTTTTTTAATTTTTTTTTATTTTTCTGCAGTACCTGGGAGATTTGCTTTATTTTGAAATAAGTTAAAATGTTTGTTTAAACTTCTCCGTTTGTTTCAATTTCTTTCTTTTTTTTTATGTTATGGCTGGCTCAGCCTGCCCTGTGGGTAGGGCTGTCGCAGCATGTGGTACGGGAGATCAAACTATGGTCCCTGTGGTTACCTAAGCTTGCCTAAGCAGGCACTTTAGACCACTGAGCCATCTCACCAGTCCTGTTTCAATTTCTAATATGGTAAATATCAATACTTTAAACACAAATTCTTTAGTGTCCCCAGTAATTTGGGGAAAATAAAAGTGTCCTGAGAACTGACACTTAATCAAAGGATCAAAAGCTTTCCCCAGCACTGTGACTTTGGCCCAGTCTCAAACCCACTCTTGTTCCCCAGCTCCCAACCCCCCGTGACAAGACTGTTGCCACCCCATCTCTGCCTTGACTGCTTCAGCCTGGATGGCTACCACCAGCCTCGGCGGTGGGGCTCATTGTTCCTTCCTATTCCAAGAGACTGAGTTTCTCTACTTAACTCCATACAGAGGATGCAGAGCACTTTTTACCAGTACAATGCTGGAAAATCCTAGAGAAATGCAATTAAAATCTAATCTCTAAGAGCAAATAAGAGCAGACTAACAACAATATCATCACCTTCTCCTGTATTCTTAGAAGAAACATCTCACTTCCCTCTGGCAGGCCTGGCTATCACTGAGGCAAAGGCTCCCTCTAATGTGGCTCAGTGCCTCCCCTCTGTTCTGAGCAACATCTGAGCCTGCTCAGTTCTACAGTTCACATATCACGTGTCACATCCTATTTCAAAAACTCTCATCCCTTTACAAAATCCATGCCAGTCATACTAGATCCTGTTGGAGAAGGACTTTAGGTTTGTCCTGTGTAAAGTATGAATAGTAGCCAGAGCCAAATGGGCCACATGGCACTCACTCTAGCTTTTTCAGTGGTCAGCAGTTTCCTAGCATCACCAGCAAAAGGGATATGCACAGTTCTAATGATAATCATACTCATACAACATTGGAATCTCAATGGAAATACCCACACCAAGATCACCACCAACAGGCACACATAGCCTTCTATATACTCATGTACCCATATGTGGAAAATTCAATGTTTTTTTTCTCAAAATTATTCTTTCATGACAAAATAGATAGGCAACTCTAATTAGTAAGTAGAAACATCATTATTATTTCTACCAAGTTTATTAGTAAACCAGAATCTTGAAACAACTTGTTTTATTTAGTCCTTTTTAATTTTTCCCTTTATTAGTAATTCTACCTGAAAAGCTTAGCTTCCTTTCTTTTGCCTTTTACCAGAAAGCCAAAATAACCTTATCTTTAACTTTCTCTGCAAAGGTTAATTTTACCCAGAAACTTGTCTTTAAAATTAATAGCTGTGTGCAACTTACTGGAAGCCACATAATTTGATCCCCAAAAGCCTGAAAACAGCTGCTATGACAGCTACTTGAGCATCTACCCCACAGGTGGTGGTTGTCTCCCATCCCAGTTGCCAAGCCACATTTTCTGCTCCATCTGCCACTGGCTGCCCAAGGTGGGGGGTTTTCAATAGGTATGAGATCTCACTCAAGAATTCAGGTGTTAGTCAGATTTCCAACACCATGATCAAGTACCTTAAAAAAAAAAAAAAAAAAAGGAACTCAAGGGAAGAAAGATTTATTTGGGTTCCCAGTTTCAGTCCATGATCAGCCAGCTCCATTGCTTTTAGACTGGTGGTGAGACAGAAATGTCGGTAGAAAGGTGTGGCAGAGGAAAGTTGCACATCTCACTGCAGCTGCAAAGCAGAGACAGCCAGAGAGGAAGGGGCCAGGGAGAAGATATAGTCTCCAAAGAACACACCCCCTGGCCCACTCCCTTCTACTAGGCCCTGCCCATTGAATTTCTATTACTTCTCAATAATGCCAGCAAGTTATGATCTCACAGATGAATTAATTCACGGATGAAATTAAAGCCAAAATGATCTAAACACCTTCCAAAGGCCCCACTTCTGAACACGTGAGACTTTTGGGGGACATTTTGGATCTAATAGCATAGCAGGGAAGCATAATTTCTAAGAGAAAAGAGAAGAGAAGAGAGGAGAGGAGAGGAGAGGAGAGGAGAGGAGAGGAGAGGAGAAGAGAAGAGAAGAGAAGAGAAGAGAAGAGAAGAGAAGAGAAGAGAAGAGAAGAGAAGAGAAGAGAAGAGAAGAGAGCTATCTGCTAAAGAGATGGCATCATACATGCTTAGATGGGGATGAGCCATCGATGCCTTCAGAGGGAGTAAGGGAAGCACCTGCGCATGTAGCGGCAGCCAAAACTGCAGCTGGCTAGGGCTTTTAGCTGTCAGCTGACAGGCTCATGCTTATGGGACAATAGGAAGCCCAGATTTCCAGTGTGGAACAGATGCTGACAAAGGATAAAGAGTAGAGTGGCTCTCTCCACACAGACGGGGTCAGGAAGGAGTCTTTGTATGTGTCACCTATCAGCAAAGAAAAAAGTTTTGGTCACAAAAATGGCTAAAAGGGACAGTCCAAACACACATCCATGGATCTCTTCTTAGGAGGACTACAAGGATAAAGTCTGGCCATGGTAAAAGGCTTCGTTAAACCTCTACATCTAACAATGTAATCTCTATCCAACATTCTTTTCACAAAGATATAGTGGCTAGTGTTGACTGGGAGGGACTGAGCATCTTGATGCTATCTTCTTGGTATTTACTCAGGGAGGAGAAGATGGATGCAGATGTTTTCTAAGAGTTTCACTTTCTGTCCCTGGGACTCTACATCTATGACAGGAAAAACCAGTAACTCTAGATAACACTCCTCATCTTTCTGGTTGCCAGCCCACTTGGACATCAGGGTTCATCCCAAATGCTGTCAGAGGGCCTTCCTTCCTAACACTCACGTCAGGTCATTTCTCCTTTTCTTTAATGACTTTGTGGGTCATTTTCAAAATTCTAGCCCTGTGCTGAAAATTCCTTCAACATTCTCTGTCAGTAACTGCCAATCTTATGTTACACAAGCACACACACACACACACACACACACACAGAGTCACTCAACACCCTACCCCACCCCACACTTTATATTTTCCCCTTAAAACTGAACATAAAGCTGGGCATGTTGGTGTGTGCCTGTAATCCCAGCACTCAGGAGGATGAGGTAGGAGGATCATAGTGAGTTTAAGGCCAGCTTCCGCTACATAGTGAAACTCTGTCTTTAAAAAAAAAGTGGGGGGGGGGGGCGCGGCTGGGGAGATAGCTCCGTGGCACAAGTGCCTGCCTGGCAAGTGCAAGGTGGTAAGTTTGAACCTGGTCCCGCAAAAAAAAAAAAAAAAAAAAAGAATTGAATGTAAAACAAATATTATATTTTACTTCCTGTTGGAATCTCTTATTCATGCTACTATGGGAACTCCCCAGTAAGAGGGCCAAATATTGAATCAAAATTCCTGCTCCTTATTTTGAGGACAGGGCAAGAATTTTCTTCTGTTTTTTTTTTTTTTTACTCCTGTATCCCCAGAACATAAAACTCTGCCTAACACAAAACAGGTAATTTGCTGAATGAATGAATGAGCAAACAAACAAACTAGGGACTTCAGGCCTGTTCTGTAACTTAACCCCACATTCTCCAGTCACATCAAAATGAAGTCAAAATACCTCAGTTTTTCCAGACTGTGGTATGGTGGTGCACACCTGTAATCCCAGCACTTAAGAGGGTGAGGAACGAGGATTGCCACAAGTTCAAGGCCAGCTTAAACTACACAGTAAGTCCAAGGCTAGTCTCAACAGCATAGTGAAACCCTGTCTCAAAAACAAAAATTTAATCCTTCCTGTCTCCAGACCATTTCCAGATCAGTTCTAGAAATTTAAAAGCCTGTCTCCCACAGAAAATGATCAAGTCCCTGCCTTCCCGCCAGTCATCATTTAAGTCCCACACAGTGTCATTAAATTGAACTTAATCTGCTCACACCTGCCCCATCATCTCTATTATCATCTTCATTCAGGTCATCACTCCCCACCTGGAATTTACTCAAGTAGTTCATTCATCTCTTCCCATATCCTTCAAGGCCACATTCCCTAGAACTGAAAGAGTAAACTTTCTCTTTTCTTTAATTTTTTAAATCCTTTATTTATTTATTTCGTACAGCGTCTCACTATGCAGCTTGGACTCACAGTGATATTCTTATCTCAGCTTCCCCAGCGCTGGGATTACACATTCCCAGTTTCAGTGGCTGGCAAGGCACGCCCAGGGTTCCAGAGCTGGCATGGTGGCATGTGGTATTGGGGATGCCATACCAGGGATCAAACCTGGGCCTCTGCACTTGCCAGGCAGGCACTTAGACTGCCAAGCTACCTCCCCAGGCCCTAAGAGTAAACTTTCAAAATCTATGGATCAGATCACCCAGGCCTTGTGCTTAAGGTCTGTCACTTTCCCTCTACCTAGAAAATCAAGTCCATACTCCTTCTCATGCTACCGATCTTATGATTTTGTCTGTTTATATTTGTGAAATTGAAGTAATATACCATACAAAGTACAACTTACAAAACTGCTGTTATTGTCCACTGGCCCAATATATCTGATTATTATTATAATGCAGTGTACCACTGCTTGGAATTTATTCTATAATCCCTGATGACAGAGCCTGCCGCTCTCAGGTCCTAAAGATGCAAAAATGCCAAGGAAGGATTACATTCATGCCTCCTTCCACTAACACCTTCAGGCCCAGGAGCAGGCGCCAGTTTCTTCATCAGAAGACACAGCAGGTATCTATCAAGTGATCTGCAATTCTAATGCAAGATTTAAAATTAAATCAGGAGAAATCTCAGGTGAAAATATTTTGCTGCTACATTCATAAATTCTTCAACAACTAATAAAATAAATACAGTAAAGAAAAATCTGAAGAATAAAGCACTCTTGCCAGATAACAAATAAATAAATGACATGGAGAACAGATCACAAGTCAGAGAAAGAAAGTGTCCATTGAGCATACACTGTTATTCCACAGCCAACAACAACCTATACAACCCCTAACTAAGCCACTTGCTGTCTCTGGTTTAAACTATCACATCTTCTGTGACTGATTTAAGCTATTACTTCTCCTTCTGAGGAGTCTCTTTTCCAGGGCTTTTAACTGTGTAATTATGCAGCATGTGAGCACCACAAAACACAATACAGCCTTACAAATATAGGCTTTTAAAAACCAACGTCGTGTTCTCTACATACTTTTAAAATAAATGCTCAATCTGGAAGATTTTTAGTCTAAACTTCGGTGGGAAGCAGGTAAGAAATATAGCAGATTTACTTAAGACTCCTTATTGTTTGGCTCCATTTACTTATATATCACTTCCTAGAACTCAAATTCGATTGTCATATATACAAATTAAAAATAATAAATCCAGGCATGGTGGCACAAGCCTGTAATTCCAGCACTGAGAAAGCTGAGGCAGGAGAATTCTTGCAAATTCAAGACCAACCTAGACTATAAAGTGACCTCAAGGCCAGTCTGAACTGCATAGCTGGACCCTGTCTCAAATAAATAAGTAAATAAGCAAGGCAGCCAGTCAGCCCAGTGAAAACATCAAGAACAGTTAGGAGTTTAAGATCAGAGACAAGAGATCAGATACAAATCTGAGGGAATAGAGGAAGAGCACAAAAGAACTCCTTGGTGCCTTTTTCACTTTCAAATCACATGTTAGCTTGTGAAATTCAACATTCTAAAGTGCTCGAGTCTATGTAGTAAGAAAATATCATGATAAACATCATTAGACCAATGAACAATGAAAGCCAAAAATACATTGTTTAAAATGAGATGCAGACAAAGGGCAATAAGAGGTATATAAGTCCATCTAATTCTTGAGGGTCCTATAGGGCAGAGCCAACTATCATCTCTACTATCACCTCTACACTAAGCAAAGCAAGACCTGGCAAGGAGAAAGATTTTAATCTTCACAGTTCTGTCAAAGGGATACAGAATCATTTGCATGGGATTTAAGGGTGAGCAGGTGAAATACAAAGAAGTTTCCTCAAGTGCTAAAAAGTTCTGACTGCTGAAAGTTTCCCATATCCTTTTATTCACAGAACATGTATCCAAAATTTCAAAAGGCTGGCAGTCAACTGATAATATGTGAATTTTTAAAGATCTTTTTCCTTCTAAAGATCTCACCTAGGTCGGTACTATCTCAGTGTGCTTAACTGAAGTATGATTACATCTGTGATATTTGAGTCCCTGGAGAAAAAAATTACACTGATCTTGAGATTCCCACATGGTAAGGAATCCTGCCTTACACACTGATGCTACAAAGAAATTTTTTTAATTTAATATACAAGGAATAGAAGAGAGAAATGATGAAGCAAAAAAATGCATGTACCTTTTAACTGGTCAGCAACCACACTCTGGCCAAGGCGTTCAATAACTTTCCCATCTTCCATTTCGTACCGGTCATCTAAGTATTTTGCAGTGGCCTCAGATATGTGAACTTTACCAGCCACTCCCAGCTGCTCCATGAGATTAGCCAAGTTTACATCATTGGACCACACATCAAATTTAAACCTCCTCATGCCCAAGATGCCGCACAACACAGTGCCCGTATGAACCCCAACTCGCATGTTCACCATCTCTTTCTTCTCCTGGCAAAACTGTTCAATGGCTTTTATCATACCTAAGCCCATTTCGATACAGCAGTAGGCATGGTCTGCTCGGGGCTCAGGACACCCTGCCACACAATAGTAACAGTCTCCCAGAGTGCTGATCTTCTCACATTTGGTCTCCTCACACAGCCGGTCAAAGCGACCAAACAAGTCGTTGAGGAGACCCACCAGGGCGTGAGCAGACTTGTTGGCACTCATCTTGGTGAAGCCCACAATATCTGCAAATAAAATACTGACTTCTTCAATCTGCTGCATCTTAAAAGGGCGGAATGCTATTGGAGCTTTTTGTATGGAGGACTTTTTCTTCCTGTTTTTGGGGCTGGAAGTGGCATGCCTCTTGACAGAATTCTCACTCTCCTCATCCCCCTGTTTCATTAAGTCATCTGCAATAATTCTTGGCATTACGGAATGAATCATCCTCTCTTTGAGAGCTTTTTCTACCTCTAGATCTTTTCCGTGCATGATGGATTGTCCCACCTTAAGGAAGGTGCTCCGAGATCTCACTTGAGACATGACAAATAGGTGGATCCCGATGGCATGAATGCAGATGTGAAGCAGGGCCCGGCTCAGCAATTCCCAGTGCAGGGCTTGTGCTTCAGGCAAGGGGAAGCAGTCTTCATCTCGGAAATGATAGCCCAAGGTCTCAAAAAGAACGGAATAGGTCACCCCCAAAAATAAGCTCAAGTACAAAGGTAAGTGCATGACGGTGTACAGCAAAAAGAGCACTTCAATACACATGGAAAAGCTTCCCACTTGAGAGAGGCAAATGTCTGTGGGCCTGGACGTGGGAGTATGATTGGAGCTGTCAACGCGTCCTGAAAGAGGCATTAAAACCTGAAACTGCGCAGCTAGTGTCAAGGCAAATACCAGCAGGGTGAGAACCAGTGAGGTCCACGCATAACGCCGGGTGTACAGCTTGGTGAAGGTAAACAGAAAAAAGCCCACGCACACCACCAAGAAGCACAGAGGGGGGGCCACCATGACAATCAGTTTAGACTTCATGTGGACAGCGAAATAGATGCTCCAGAGAAGGCAGGCAAAGCCCACATAGAAGAGTGCATACCGGAAGCGGCGCTGGGTCTGCGGGAAGCAGCGCTCCAGGCAGGCCTCCTCCAGGTTCACCGAGTCGAACTTGGGATCCCACCAGCGGCTGGACGCCCTCTCAAACAGCTGGGGCAGCTTCCTCTGTCTGCGCAGGCGGCTTCTGCCCCCCACCCTCCGGGGAAGACCCCCAGAGTCCCCAGAGCTGCTACAGCTGGAAGAGATACTGTACTTGCAGTGCTTGGGGTGGCTGTTAGAGGATAGCTGCTTGGGGTTGATCTTGACCCTTACACTATTGCTGTCTCCACTGGAGTCGCAGCTCACCTCGGTGCTGTGGTGATGCAGCAGCTGCTGGTGGGGCGGGGAAGCCATGTTGCCAAGCTCTCAAAATCTTCCCGACCGGATCAGGGGTACCTACGGGAAAAACGACGAGAGTCAGAGCTGCCTCGCTACACAGACACTGGAGGAGCACGCGACCTGTGCTTGTGCTGAGTGCGGGCTCCGGTGAGCGACTTGGGAAGGTACTATATACTCACAAAACTGCCGACAAAGGCTAGTTACTGCCCTACCGCCCCACCTCTGAGGCGGCTGAGAACCGCTCAAGACTGACCTGGTGCTTCCGGGGGTCCCGGCACCGCCGCCGCCCTGGGTCCTGGGTCTGAGACGCAGCTCGCACCCCGTGGGCGCACTCTCCAGCTCGCGGCCTCTGCGCCGATCCAGTAACTGCGGCTTCGGAGGGAAGTTCAGTCCTTGAGCGCTCCGGGCGCAGCCAGCCTCTTTCGAAAAAACAACTCTGGCGGCGAGCAGCACTTCATCCTGCAGCGGCGGCTCCCGGTGCGTCAAAGGCGCGCGGGCCGGACCTGCGGCGCTGGCCGCGTCGCCTCCGGGCACAGCCGAACCCCAGCCAGCACCCCGCGTCCGCGCCCCCGTGCTCCAGCCTACCCTGGCCGCAGCAGGGGGCGCACCCCGACCCCCGAGTTTGCGAGCCCGCGGGGCCCCGTCCGAGCAGCCAGTCTAGCGGGGCCTGCTGCCCACAGCCGAGAGTGCCGCACCCCCGCCCGGGGGCCGACGACACCCGGGCCGAGTCGCGGGCCCCTCCGCGGGCGGCAGTGCGGGCTGCGGCAAGAGTCAGGCTCCCGCGTCGCCGGCCCGGACGCTGCGCCCACACCCCGGCCGCTCAGCCCAAGCTAGAGATGCCGCCAAGGCTGCGCCTGCCGCGGGCTCTCCCGCGGCCGCTGCCTCATGTCGGAAGAGTAGCCTCCGCCACCTTCTCCGGCCCCCTCCCCCTCCCGCTGTCACTGACAGACGCGCGCCCGCGCCGCCCCTCGCCCCGCCGCAGCGCGCAAGCGCGGCCTTCGCACGCCGCCGCCGGGACCCGGGCACGCGCACGGGCCGCGCGCCGCCCCGCCCTCGAGCGCGCGGGGCCAGGGGCTGCGGGCTGGGCGGGCATGCTCTGGGTTCCGCCCTCCGCCCAGGGCCGGCTGGGCAGCGCCCTGGCCGCCAGCTGCGGAAACCTGGGTTCCAGGGCCCAGAGGCCACCTGCCCCAGCAACTAGCCCGGAGGCCAGAGCGAGGAAAAAGAGTAGCGGGAGTGCTGGGTCGGGGTAGTCACCTTCTGGATAGATACGTCAAAGTTTTCAAACATTGGATTCTCCTAAAGGAAGTTCCCTATTCTGCCGGCAACTACTAATACAAGCCTCCATGGCCCTCGAGCCTCTCTGAACCCGATTGCCAAGCGACCTTCACAGGCCAAGCCCCGCCTCTGGTGGCCTCTGAAAAGAGGTGCCACTAAGGACCGCCTCCCCCAGCCCAAGGGGGCTGACTGTTTTCCCATCCTTGGACCCCTTGGCCCCGGTTGTTTTTCCTTTTCCACAAATCAAACTTTCAAAGGAGTCTGCTTGTAATAAACAGCTCTATTTTGGTTTCCATAGTCAGCCGCTTGTAAAGATAATTCTGCATTCCCTGGCACTATCCTGACCCTTTCCTTCTCTTTCTTGTACAATACAGTCACAGGACTCTTTCCTTTCCCTCCCCTCCTCTATCTGCTAGGTCGATCCTGGGAAAGGCCACATCAGGAGTCTCTGTGAAACTAAAAAAATACAGTGATAAATGAGTTATGCATACAATGGAATATTATTTAACCACAAAAAGGAATGAAGTACTGACACATGCTGCAAATGGGCGAATCTTCAAAGCATGTTCAGTGAAAGAAAACATACAAAAGGCCACATATATGATTACGTGAGGTGTCCACAACAGGTAAATCCGTAAGACAGAATGCAAATTGATGGATGTCAGGGGATGGGGGAAGAAGAATTAGGGAGTGATGGGTCTGGGGTTTTCTTTTGGAGTGATGAAAAAGTCGGGAAGTAGAGGTAATACAACATTGTAAATTACGTAGTGGCTGCACATTGTGAAAGCAAATGATGCCATTTGCCTTATATAATTTACAATGCCTTCAGTGATAAATTTTAAATTGTGTCTATTTTACCACAATAAAAAGGGAGGCAGGTAACATGCTCCATTGCAGTGGCAGTTCTGCGGAATGGGCATATTTCAATGTAATTATGGAAAAAAATAAAATCAACCCAAATGAGATGTGTCTATAAAGCAATGAGTACTCATCAAAAGTGTCAATGTCATAAAAGATAACAGTATAAGGAAATGTCACAAATTAGGAACTGTCATTAAGGGCAACATAACAACAAAACGGAATATAGGATCCTGGTTTGGGTCATGAAACAGGAAAGGATAGTCAAAGCCAAGCTAGTGTCACTAAAGTTTAGTTAATGGCATTGGGTCACTGTTAATTTTCTGGGTTTGATCTTTGTCTTCTAGATATTTTTGCAACTGTTTTCAAAGAAAATTATTTTTATCAGTACATTTTAGGTATACATAATGATCACATTCACAATAGGGGATCTGTATCTGTACAAGATTTAACTTGATTTTTTTTTTTTTTTTGCTCATTCCCTTCCCCTCCTCCTTTTGCAATTTCTATATATAAAATTGCTTCAAAATAAAAAATTACAACAGGGGGCCGGCGAGATGGTTCAGTGGTCTAAAGCACCTGCTTAGGAAAGCTCAGGCAACTGCAGGGACTGCGGTTCAATCCCCGGCACCACATGCTGCGCCAGCCCCACCACCAGGGCAGGCTGAGCCAGCCACAAAATAAGTAAATAAAGAAACAAACAAACACAACAAGCAAACAAATAAATAAATAAAATAAAAATAAAAAAATTTAAAAAAAAATTACAACAAACTTTTATTGAACACTAACTGTGTCAGGTAGTTTTCATAGATAGGAGCTTTAAGAAAGTAGGGTCTACTGAACAAACTAAAAAATGAGACAATAATGGTAAATGAGTACTGGCCAAGTGTGTGTGATAAGTGCCAGAAACTATCAAATGCTTTCACTTGTTACCTATTTGGTTTCTGAGGTAGATATTATTGTCCCTCATTTAGAGATGTGAAACTGGGGATTCAAGAACAACATACCTAAAGTCCCACAAAGGGCAAGTCATAACTTCACCTTTGAAATCAGATTTCTGAGGTTATCACACTCTAAATGTCCAAGACACCACCCTTGGAGCTTTGTGGTGGTTCAGCCCAGAACTTACGTGTTTCCTCCGTCCAACCTCACTGGACAAGGGGCTCTTGGACACAGAGCTCACAACTTCCATTTCTCCCCACTAATGCACTGTTTTCACCTGTTTACCATTTCTTCTCCTTCCCAAATCATTTCAGTCCACCCAACATTTGAGGTAACTTTTACATGTATAAATTAGTCATGTTGGGGTTCTAGACATGGGTAATAACAATATCTACATCCTTCCTTTCTTGTATGTCCTTTTGAAAGCAGTTCTTCTGCATTCCCTGATGTTTAAACCTTCAAGCTGCCACAGACCTCCCAACCTCCAGGATAGGATATGAGTCATCCCATAAACCCTTGGCTTAGGGACATGGCACCTGGCACTGTGCATTAAGTCCTAGGGGCACAGCGATATCCCATCCCTATCTCTAGAGGGCAGGGAAAGATGCTTAGAACATGAAATAAATTAGGCTGAGAGACAGATTAGGTATGTGAAGTCTACCCAGGAGCTTAATCATGTTCTCACAATGCCAGAAGTCAGAAGAAAGGAACCTGAGAGTTCTGGATCCTTCCTCCCACCCTCAAAAAACATAAAGGTATCTGATACTCAGAAAGTATGAAATAGACGCAGTACTTTCTTTCACCATCCAATCCAG
>PVKN010028684.1:0-13181 GCA_004027915.1 Capromys pilorides
AAAAAAAAAAAAAAGGACATATAAATTGAAAGTAACACTAAATTATCCATGTTTATGGATGACATGATTCTATATGTGGAAAATGAATCTATTTGTTAGAATTTATAGACAAATCTAGTAAACTAAAATTTAAAAATGCAGGAAAATCATTTATGTATGCAACTAATGAACTTGCTGAAAAAGAAATTAAGAGACCATGCCCATTTACAGTAACTACAAAATAAGGAAAGAAATAAAATCAACTGAAGAAGTCAAAGTTCTATACCAAAAAAGTAATAGTTTAAGTTTGCCTTCTCACATTTATTGCAGTACTATTCACAACTGTCAGTGTGGAATGAACCCTGATGCTCTTCAGTGGATGAAAGGATAAAGACACTGGCTTTTATTTACATCATGGAATACTATTCTGTCATTAAAACAGGTTAGTAAGACAGTTACGATAATTAATACATTGCAAATTGTTGTCTTTATTCCATCAAAAAGAAAGAAAGAAAGAAAGAAAGAAAGAAAGAAAGAAAGAAAATAAATCACGTCATTTGCAGCAATGTGGGTTTAACTAGAGATCATTGTGTGACGTAAACCAGACCCAAAAAAGACAAATACCATATGTCCTCATTAGTGGAAACCAATTAAGTCAACCTTATAGAAGAACAGACTAGAATAATGGTCAATAAGATAATACTGGGAAAAATAGCAAAACATTCAGTAAGAACACCAGTACCACAGATTGCAGGAATTATTCCTGGTTCTTTTGCATAGTCAAATAACAATTGGCCAAAACAACCTATGATATAGTTCAAAATGGCTAGTACATGAAATCCCAACACATAAAAATCATTTATCATTGAAGATATGGAAATGCCTATTACCCTGACTTGATTAATATACATTATACACATGTATTAAACTGTAAATTATCATAATGCACTCCATAAACACTCTTAAAAATTTTTAATGTTCAAAATTATTTAAAAAACTAAGAAGACAGCTGGGTAAAAGCAGTCTGAAACAGATAAAATAGTCAATAGACAAGCAGCAAAGAATGCCAATTTTTAACAAGTTTTAGTATTTAAAGAGAAAAAAAACAGAGGTCATGAATATACACAATACTTGAAGAGACACTGGCTTAAAATATCTCTGAATTAATGTGAGCAGACTGTTTTATAAAAAATTATGTACCGAAAAGCTGAATTTCAGAAACTAAGTTTTAAAATAACTCACATGATTAAATCTCCTTGTGAAGGCAACTGCATTTGGTGCGGAACTATATTTTTCTTTTTTATTCCATCCACAACTTGAGAGTTCCTGTAACATTAAGGTGAAAATGAAATAAAAATTAAATGAGAATAGCCCAGTTTTGTTGTAATATTAAGGATTTCAAAACAAAGACTATTTTTTTCTGGAATGTCTTTATTATAAGACAGCCATTCATTAAAATCACAAAAGTAAATTTTATCAGAATACAAGAGTGTGAAATTAGGTGTTTAAAAGAAAAGGGCAAACTTTTATTCCATAGATAGAGCAGTGGTGGATTTTTCTCTGAGAGGTTCAGGTACTGATAGCTTAGCATTCCACAACTTAAGAGAGTGAAAACTACTAGCTGTCAAGCCTGTTTAGTTACTTGAGGCTCCCAAGGCTTATACGTATTGCACTCTGGCCTGAAAGGTTACTAAATTCAGGTATTTGATCACTAGAATACAAAGGGGCCCAAAACTTGGTTGTTAAAAAAATTACTTTTTATTCCACACTAACTTCTAACTGAAATGAGATACTTTTTTTGTGTTATCTTTTTCTTTTTTTCTTTTGAGAACCAGGGATTGAACTCAGGCCCTTGCGCTTGCAAGGTAAGTGTTTATTCTACTGAGCTATCGCCCCAGCACTGAAGTGAGATATTTCTTTATATACATAAGTAACAGATAACAATAGTACTGGCTATAAATGTGATTGTCACCAATAAAAAAAAGTTATTTTCTTGTATTAGTTAATACACATATCTCAAAATATCATTTATATTCAATTTACTCCAAAATAATGATGGTTGTTAAGACCCACCTCTATATCTTGATCAATATGTTAATAAAGAACTCACAACCACTTTAAAAATACTGATAAGTGTATTACATTAGAACTGATTTTGTTTGATTTTAAAAATGAGCTTCTGTCCACAGGCTTTGGTTTGCCAAAGGGACCCAAGGTCCCATACAGGTTATTAATCTTTTGTAATATAGCCATAGCCACCAGAGGTAAAATCCTTAAGAAAAAAGAAAAACAAATAAAAAAACACGTAAAGTTAGATCAAGGATCAGAAAAAAACTGAGACAGGGAAAAGACATTTAATTATATCGTCAGAATGATGAGAAAACATACCCACCAGGCAAAAAAGGGAAGATACAGAAAAACACATGCTGAAGGAAAACAGAGCTTCTGGAAATGAAAAATATAAGAGAAAAAACTCAACATAAGCGTTAAAAGATAAAGGTGATGAAATCTTTTAAACAAAAAGCTGAAAGTAGGAGCAAAAGGCAACATGGGGGTAACAGGAAAATGGAGGAAACTTATTACCAAAACATAGTTCAAGAAAATATCTCAGAACTTAAAAATCAAGAAAAAACCTGCCTAGTGCTTGCTGCAACAGGTTAAAAACAACAACAACAAACAAACAAAACAAGCTAAAGCACAGGGTCAAAAAATTGCAGGGGAAAAAAGAGATCATACAATCCTGGAAGCAATGCCTTCAAAATACTCTAACTTTATAACCAACAAAACATTAGTCGAGTAGTAAAGAAGACTATAAGCATTTTCAAGCACAAACATTTCAGAGAGTTGCCTTCCCTGTTCTTATTTTTAGGAAGCTAGTAAAATTTGTGCTTCACAAAACAAATCAAGAAAAGAGGATGTGTGTGTGTGTGTGTGTGTGTGTGTGTGCGCGCGCGCGCGCGCGCGTGTGAAGGGGGGGGTAGCTCAATGGTGGATTGCGTGCTTAGCATGGACAAGGCCCAGGCTTCAATCCCCAGAACCAAAAAGGGATGGGGGAAAGTGAAGACATGAGGTCCGGAAAACTGAGGAATATACAAAGAATATACTGAAAATTCTCAGATGAAAACCAAAAAGTGTCCCTGAACATTAAGCAAAAAATCCTAGAGCGGAGTTAGAGCAGAGACACTGGGGGCAAAGTCTCCGGAAAAAAATGAAGCCAAAGTCTTGATGTGCTTCAAACTATAAAGAAAAGATACTCACTACATTCATTCATTTAAAAAAAAAATTTTGGTGGTACCAGGGATCGAACTCAGAACCTAGTACTTGCCAGGCAAGCAATTATTCCACTGAGCTATCTCCCCAGTGCGCTACATTCACTTCTTGAAGAAAATCAATGATAAAGTAAATTCCTAGCTCAAGAAAAACAAGACTTTAATATGTAATCATAATATAACTGTAAAGAATACGGCTATACAGTCAGAACTGTGAAATAACTAGATGGGGAAATGAAGTAAATTGTGCAAATGTGTTGCTGAGTGAAATATAAGAGTAAAACAATCCTCTACAGTACATTCAACATATATCTAAAATAGAAAAATCAAGAAGTAATAAGCATTTAGCTATACTACCAGTATTTGAAAATGGATATAAATTTCTCCAAGGAGGAATAGCTAGGGGACTCCGGAGCTGGAGTCAAGAGTACAGGCTGTAAGAATGAGACTAACAGAGACCAGGCATTTCTGTACTTTGTTGTTATGAAAATATGCAACTTCTTAAATACTATACACATTTTTGATAAAATAAACTAGAAACAAATGAAAAAGAATAGACAAAGTCAGGGTAATTAAGAAAATAGTAAAAATGATACTGCAACATTCCAGGGGGAGGGGAGACTAATGTTCCTTCCGTGAGGGTGCGTGCCATTAGATACTGTATGTAGAGAGTGGTAGATTTAAGATATTTTGGAAGCAGACAGGATTTGACAATAAGGAATATTGAGGATAGACAATCACTGTTTCAACAAAGTAGATAAGCAGTGAATGCTCTGTAGATGAAAATTACTAACTTCTAAAGCTGATGAGAACTTTCAAATCTAAAAAAAAAAAAAAAAAAAGAAAAAAGGGGGGCAACAAGGATAAGTATACACTTAAAACTATTACTAAATACATGCCCACTTCACATTAACCCCCTGTAAAGACACAATGCTGAGATACAATGAACATGAATGATTATTATATTGTAATGACATGATAAGCAGCAAAGTATTAGAAGACATTTTTATTGTTTCTAAAACCACAGGATAGGGCTGGGTATACAGCTCAGTGGGTTAAGTGCCTGCTTGGTAAGTGCAAGGTCCTGAGTTCTATTTCTAGTACAGGAAAAAAATAAATAAATAAAGTCACAGGATACTTAGAAATCTACATAAAGATGTATTCTGGAGAAAAATCTCTAGGATTAAATCATAACTATTCAGTATATTCTTAACCAAGTAATATAATTTCCAAATTTATCATTGTGTAATTAGTGTCCATCAAATTACAATTAAGAGTTGGCCAAATAGCTCAGTGGATTAAAGCACCTACAAGCAGGTACAGGGGGGCAGGGGTTCAAATCCCCAGGCTTTCCATGCCAGCAACCTGCCCCCCCCACCTCCCGCGCTGAAACTGCAGCCTATAATCCCAGCCCCGGGGGGGCTATGAACAGGTGGATCATTATAAGTCCAATCTAGTAATGAGACCCTGAACACCCTGTTGACCTTTCCCTAAAATACTAAAAAATAAAAGAAAATCATTATATCGAAGTAGTCATTTGACATAGAATTCAATTCTAATCATAGACCTTTTTTATATAAGGCAGACTTCATTTTCCTATCATAATGTTGCAACCTTTCTAATAGCTGCGATCATTTCCTAAAAATACAGTCCTAAAGTGAAATCACTAAGTCAAAGAGCATCTTTTCAAGGCTTTGATACTTGTCAAATTGCCTTCCAGAGTATTTACATTACTACCATTGCATCATTTCCATAAATATTATCAAAACTTATGTATATTATCAAAGCAAATGTATATTTGCTTATTTATCTTGGTCAAAAGATGTATATTATTGCCTTAGTTTTCCTAGCAGTTAGTCTGCTTCTAAGTACTGAGAAAACAGGAGAAGAGGGAGTGGATGTAGATCACATAATAAGCCCAACACTCAAGAAAACTCATGTAAACACTTCCCCAGTCTTCCTTAGGAAGCCTGTGGGTCTAATTTTTATTTTAAAAAAGACTTTCCCATCCCAAAACAAGATGTCTATTTTTTAAAGAAATAACAGCAACAGTTAACACAGATATTACTATGTGTCTATTTAAGTGTTTCACACAATCTAAGTATCTTTATCACTGTATCACCATAAATAAGAAATCCAGATAAAACTACTGACTTCATTTTTTACATTTTAAAAACCTTGATGTTTTTCTTCTTTTTTGGTGCTGGGGATTGACAATGCCTTGTATACCTTAGGCAAGAGCTCTACCACTGAGCTACATTCCTAGCCCCGTTAAGTGTTTTTCTGACTTTGCCAATAAAAAAAATGGCTAAGTCTTTGGAAAATCTGTCCAATTCTCAAAACATGTCAGCATAACTTTTTAATGGGAAAATGCTTCCCACTTTAAGAAAATTCTGTTGGTGGGAGGAAATGACACATTATTTGGGAACAAATAGGTTTTAAACACCACTAAAACTCCATTCTAAAGAGCCTTCTGGGCTGATGAAATAGCTCAGTGGTCTAAAGCGCCTGCTTAGGCAAGCTTAGGCAACCAACTGCAGGGACCGCTGTTCGATCCCTGGCACCACAGGCTGTGGCAGCCCCACCCCTAGGACAGCCATAATATAAATAAATAAAGTTTTGTTTTTTTTTTTTTTAAAAAAAAGAGACTTCTAATAAAAAAAACAACAACAACAGGTATTTTTAAATACTTTCTAAGGTTATAGTTTCTAATTCAGAAAAACATTCCCATTTGAAAGAATGTTACCTTACTAGCCTATCTCAGACAACAATAAAAATGGAGAAGCAAGTGATTGCCAGAGGATAGTGATGGCAGGATGCGGGGCAGAGCAGTGGGATACATGTGAGTGCACAGAGGCAGTACACGGCAGAGTTATGTGCTGATCAATGCTCATGCATCTTGAATGAGGTGGTGTAGACAGATTTCCATAAATGATAAAGTGTCACAGAATAACAGATGCATACTGTAAAAGTACCAGTTTCTCGGTTAAGATGCAACTACTGAAGAAAAATAGGTGAAAGGTAAACAGGACTTTTCTGCACTATTTTTGCAACTTGCTACTGAATCTCATTATCTCTGTGCTATTTCTTGCATCTTCCTGCAATTCTAAAATTATCTCAAAATAAAAGGACTTAAAAACAGTAACAACAAAAACTCACTAAGTGAATTATGAAGTTAAAATTGTAGTGGGAATCCAGAAACTGTTTCTTCTTAAACCTGGATATGCATTTATCTTTACTGTTACCCAGCCTTAAAGGGATTTTGTCATACCCCCACATCTACCTCCCAACAGCCACTTAATTCTATGTTAAAAAATGTCATTCTCATGTCTTATGGGAGATCAAACCAGGATACCCCCAAAATTATTCTTTGGTACATTTCAAGTTGGTTATTTAGGGAAAGTGGAGACCTCTGCAGTCATAGGTACAGCTCTGAAAAGTTGCACTTTAGGTTAGAACAAAAACAAAAAAAAATTCTATTGACATTAGCAAAGTAAGCAGGGGATGCAGACAGAAGGCCTTTTTCTTTAAGATGCCCTGTCTGCCTATTAGAGATCTTTTCATATGAAGAAGAGATAGGGGATCTAATACTTGGCCCAGAGAGATTATACATACCATACTAGAAATTTTTTTAAAAATCTGCAAAGGGGCATCGTTATATTGATGATTTCATCTTGGTCAAAAGTTACAATATTCTATACTAAAATTTGTGGTACTTCAATGAATACCACAAAGTAGAAGTAAACTCAGTGACTCTAAGGATACTTTTTTTGTTCGTTCATTCTACATTGCAAGCTGGCCTTGAACTCCTGAATATCCTTTTTGGTCAGCTTCCTGACTGCTGAGATTACAAGAGTTCAGCACCATACACAGGTATTTTTAAAGTCTAGTTCAAGAATAGGACTGTTCTGAGTAAACTAAGTAGGTAAGATTCCATCTTCTTAGCAAGGGCTAAATGAAATACAGCAGCTTTGATACCTCTTAAAATGTGTTCCAATGGAGTGAGCTTCTTTTTTAAAACTTTTTGGTGGTGGGAGTGCTGCAAGTTGGACCCAATGCCTCAAACATGCTGGACAAGTGCTCTATCACTAAGTTATAACCTCATTGATTAATTTGTAATTTTAAACTCGGGCAGTAAAGAAAATCTTCAAACAATAACTAAGATACATAAAGACAATTCTTAACATCACTGAAAGTACATTTGATTCATGGATTCATTTAGAATCATGAACGTATTAAGCCCTATTTTCAACAGCATTTACTTTAGAATTACAGGGGAAGGGAAAACCCCACAACTGACAACAACCTACCCTACGAAACAATTACTGAATTCACGGGAGTCACAGCTTCTCTTACTTCTTGTAGGTTTGATCTGTAAAGTGAAATCCTTGATCTAATTTTCATCTTGTAGGTTCCAACTCTTAAAAGAACAGTTCTAAGGGTGATGATGTAGGGATACCTACAGACAGAAGAAGAGAAAAGGCCAATATAGACCAGCATATAGACAGAGACGTAGAGAAGCACAGAAAAAGCAAGGGAATCTAAAAGACTGGGAAGAGGGATCCTCACAAGAAAAGGTAACTACTGCTAAGGCACCTTTGTGCCCAGAAGTGGAAAACTACTCACACTCTCTTCTCCTTCCCTCCAGTATGATAGAGTTGCCACAGCAATGAGATCAAAGATAAAAACGAGTTATCTTCTTTCACTGACGTAGTGGTATATTTATGCTCCAAGAGAAGAACTTCTTTACTTTTTGTAGTGCTAATCTATCTTTTTTCTATGTACTAAAGAAATTCATGGTAATAAATAGCAATAATACAAACCTAAAACAGCTATATTTTGCTTCTCACAGAAATAGTCCAGTCTCTAGATTTGTCTACATGTCTTTGCTGTCTTCAAATCTCTCTCTACTCAAAAACAGATTGCTCATATTCGTATCTAATGAAAATAACTTCCATTAAAAAAAAGAAAATCAGGATATTCCTGATGTCAGAACTTTCACTATTGTCAAAATTCCAATCATTAAAAAGTATGCAGAGGGGCTGGGGAGATAGCTCCGTGGCACAAGTGCCTGCCTGGCAAGTGCAAGGTCGTGAGTTTGAAGCCCGGTCCTTCCAAAAAAAAGTATGCAGAGAGAAAACTTTACACATACTGCATAAACATTTTAACTAAGTTTTTCAGAAGTATTTTAATGAAATTCGGGATTAAATATTACATAATTTCCTTCATTTAATCATTATTCTTTTCAAGTCTCTAGTGCATCCCAGTTGTACAGAAGGACTAATTTATTCTATTTACTGTCTGTTGTCTTCTCTCTACATGCCCTGAGAATTGCTTCAGGACTCACCCAACCCAGGTCACTCTATAAAAATCTGTCAATAACCAAGACTCATACAAAATGGTATAGTACTTACGCATAACCTAAGCATAGCTTTCTGTACAAAGTATCTTCGAATTACTCATAAGAACCTAACAGAATATAAATGCTATGTAAACACAGATTGAATATTCTTCATCTAAAGTGCTTGCGACGATAAGTATTACTAAATTCATAAAGGTCTGAACAAATTTACACTCCCACTGACACTACAGTGCTAGCATCAAATCATGTTTTCTTAAACGGATTGAATAACTCTTTTTCCAAAATAGGACCAGAAATGCCTCCAATTTTGGAGTTATTTGCCTTGACTTCACTAGTTAAGCATCCTTAACTTGAAAATTTTAAATCTGAAATGCTCCAAAATCTTGTGGGTTTTCAAATTAGGGGTGCTTAATTTGTAGCTGTTACACAGTATTGTTTAGGCAACAATAACAAGGTTAAAAAAAAACTGTATTTGTTTAGTATGGATGCAATTTTCCCCCCACATACTTTCAACCTAAAGTTGGTTGAATCCCTGCATATAGAACCCTGCAGGTATCAAAAGCTGATTATGATATAAATGACTTATTGTGTTTATCTTTTAGGGTAGAATTTTCTACTTTTTATTTTTATTTTTATTTTTTTTTTGAGACAGGATCTCACTATGCAGTTCAAGCTGGCCTGGAGCTCACTTTTGTAGCTCAAGCTGGTCTGAACTCAGACCAATCCTCCTACCTCAGCCTCCCAAGTGCTGGGATTACAGGCGTGCACCATCACACCCAGCTTAGGGTAGAACTTTCTTTGAGTAGAATGTCCATGAGAAGACTTTGAGGTAGAGCTTGTCACTGAAGTGTTCATTATAAGAGAGGCAAATATTACCTAGTGCACAGTATACATGTGAAGCAGTCTATTTTATTTTATTTTATTTTTAATATTATGGCTGGTTCAGCCTGCTCTGGGGCTGGCGCAACATGTGGTGCTGGGGATCGAACCACAGACCCTGCGGTTGCCTAAGTGGGTGCTTCAGACCACTGAGCCATCTCACGGGCCCACAAGCAGTTTATCTTAAGTTCAGAATTATAAAAACACCCGAAAAATCAGTAGCTTGCAAGCTACCTTTGTTGTAAATCACTCTGTGCTGAATTGTACAATATTCATTCTAAAGAAAAATTCATTAGCATAATAAATATGGCAATACCTTCAGAATACAAGCTTTGCAGAGCATTATAATTCCAAACAGACAAAACTCTCAAAATCCTATGAATGTAATATAGAGAACATTCAGAATATAGTCAAGTCTTCCTCAACATGAAAAAGAGCTATAAATACATAAGCGTTTTGTAAAGGAAACTAAACCTTTAGGTTCAAGAGCCATCCTTCTGGGGCCCAAGAAACAGCTCAGTAGAATAGGTGCTTGCCTGGCAAGCACAAGGGCCTGAGTTCAATCCCTGCTCTCTCTCTCTCTCTCTCTCTCTCTCTCTCTCTCTCTCTCTCACACACACACACACACACACACACACACACACGATAATTTAGCCAGGTGTGGTGGTGTACTCCTATAATCCCAGCACCTGGGAGGTTGAGGCAGGAGGATCAGTGCGAGTTTGAGACCAGCCTGGGCTACAAAAGTGAGCTCAAGGCCATCTGAACTGCATAGCAAGACACTGTCTCTCAAAAGACCAAGAAAACAAAAAGCCATCCTTGTGGGGAGATCTGTATGTTTAAGAAATGTGAAAAAATTGTGTAAGATGAGATCCAAATGAATGCCAGAAATCATAGTTGTAATTAATAAGTGCACAGAATCCTCCAACTGAATTTCTACCTTCACTCAGTACTGAAGAATCCATGTTGGAAGAAATTTTAAAATATTCTAGATTATAAAACCCTCAATGGTCATTTATCACAATCTACATGTAGCAATTATTATTCTAGGCATCTGGTTCTTCAGGCAATGGAACAAAAGGTTTCACCAGCCCCCATGAAATTTATCTTCTATTACTGAGAAGACTGGCTCTAAACCTATTATCCCATTTGACCTGTGACTGGCCATCCATCTTTGTTATTTCTTAACACTCCTGCAGTTTCGATCAAAATTCCTATTATGACTCCTTTATGACCAGTTAAGTTCTGCCCTTATTCCTTTTGAATAAGAGCACTTGTGGGAATTTCTGAAAACCTGGAAGATTTTTACCCACTTGCAGTGCTGAGGATTGGGCACAGTGCCTTCGCACTCAACCGCATCTCTAGCTTCCTTTTACTTGCAGATATCATCTTGCTAAGAGGTTAAATCACCCAGCTCAAGATCCTCCTGCCTCAGTCTCTCAGAGTGCTGTGATTACAGGCACACGTCACTATTTGAAAGTTATTTAAAGATCAGCTAGGCCAAATATGCTTCTCAGATTAAATTAAAAAAAGCTTAAAGACCAAAGATAAATATACTATATCAGTGGTATATTATAAATGACAAAGTTCCAATAAAATCTGGCTTCTTACCTTAGGGTTTTGCCACCAAACTATGTTTTAAAATTTGTAATTCAAAGAGCTTTACATAAATGAAGTTAAGTAATTCAGAATTTAACTGAATTAAACAGCAAACAGGCTGTTTAATGGGAGGATAACTGTGCACACTGAATGTACACTTGAAATACAACACCACTTGAAATAAAGCTGTTGTGGATGTGCAGTTGCCCTTATCAGTGGGGGTTGGTTCTAGAACTCTTTTCTGGTACTGAAATCTGCAGATGCCCAAGGTCCCTGAGATAAAATGGTGCAATATTTGCATATAACCTCTATCTATCTATCTATCTATCTATCTATCTATCTATCTATCTATCTATCTATCTATCTATATCTTCCCACAAACTTTATTTCTAGGCTATTCATAATAGTACAAAATAAATGTCATGTAAACTGTTCTTTTACTGTACTGTTTAGGGAATAATACAATAAAAAATAGATTCCACATGTTTAGTACAGAGCCAGTATTTTTTCCTGAATAAAAAAAGCTTTTGTTTTGGTACTCTGATATGTCAAGATCTTTTAAATGTCTGTACAGTTATGCTTAGAAACTTGGTATTAGAATATTGGTAGAATGAATGGACAAACACATGCCAATAAATTTAATTATAGTCTCAGAGATATCTATTTTTTTCACAATACTTGAGGTTTAGTTTTGATTTTATAAGACTCCATTCATTCTTAAATGAAGGCAATATTCTCACTGCACACCTACAGAAATAGACATTTATTCAACAAATAAGATTAGTACATGACACTGGCTGATATCAGAGCCCAATCTTTTGTGAAATTTAACAGCAGCAAGAGTTTTAACACAATAAATATTTACACAACCATTTTAGAAAACAACTTTGCTGCTGTGCTGGCCCCAGAGGCGCACTGAGACAGCAACTGAGACTGGGTATGGTGGCACTCTCTTGGGAGGCTGTAAACAGGCGGATCACTATGAGTCCGATCTAGTAATGAGACCCTGAACACCCTGTAGACCCTTCCTTAAAAATACAAAAAAAGAAAGGAAACTTAGTAACATTTAATAAATTTTAAGACGCTCATGTTTTATAGTTCACTGATCAATCCACTAAAGTACATTTATTAGCATAGATGCTGAACCTTGTTGACACTGACATCTCCCAAACTGCCTAGACTGCCCAGGACATGCATTCCAATATACACCACCTCACTCAATACTCTCCTTGGGTAACAGTCATAAAATACAGTTCATCCAAAGCAAAATTCTAATCTCTGAAACTGTTCTTGAACGTTTCTGCTCACAGTTGCACTGCACATGTGTTCTACATGAATGGCTGAGATATACCAGACAACAATGATAATACTCTGACCTGAGCAAATATCGACTCTGTGCTTCTGGTGTCAGATGAAAAATGTGACATCATCCTTGCCTCTTCTTTCCTATAGTGTCTGACATTTCTATGGCCACTCCCATCCTGATCCAAACCACCTTTCCCTCTTACCTGGTCTTTTCAATCCTTGGAAATGCTCCGCCTCCCTGCCATATATGTTCACTTTGTCACATACTCTAGTTAGCTAAATCAGAAAATGCCACTCTGCTGCTAAAAACTTCCCTTAGCTTGCCATCTTTTTCAGACTGGTGGGCTCCACAGTCACCAGCCCTCACTCACCTTCGCGTCTTCTCGTACATGCCTCTTCTTGCTCATTCCCCTTTGCCCAGCTGCTTGCCGGTCTGAAAATGCTTTTCCCAACCCTCTTACAGCATGCTCTCTCACTTCCTTCAAGGCTCCTTTGGATGTCGCTTTCTCGGTAAGGCTTTCCTATGCACCCTCTGAAACTGCAACTCCACTACTCTCACTTCATAACCTTTTCCCTTCCTTTATGCTTCTCATGACATTGCCTAGCACCATGTCACTCAAATGTAGAGCTCCACTGGATGGCAGTATTCTTACATAAGTCACCAATATAAATGCTGGCATTTATTAAAAGGAAAAATATGTTTAAAGAGAGAGCTGCTCTAAAACTGAATTTTGATAAGGAATTTCACTTTTTCTGGGCATGATGGTATATGCTTGTAACCCTAATAC
>PVKN010028685.1:0-13185 GCA_004027915.1 Capromys pilorides
TACAATTGAAGGAATAAAATTGTGTCTATTTTGGACAGCTTTTTAATAGTGAAAGCTTTTTACTGTTAAATAACTAGTTATGTGATAAATATTCAGTTCTCAAATACCTTAATTTTATATATTGTAGTAAGAGTTTTTTTTTTTACATAGGAAATGTTATTTTTTAAATTTGTGGGGGTAAAAAATTAAACACTTGTCTGCCTTTCTGTCTTTTTTTTGTTCTTGAGATAGGATCTTTTTTGCCATCCTGGCTGGCCTTGAGCTCACTTTGTAGCTCAAGCTGGACTCAAACTCACAACAGTCCTCTTGTTTCCACCTCCCAAGTGATGGGATTATAGGCGTGCACCACCACTCCGGGCTCTATATGCTTGTTTTAAATTGAATACCCAGAGATCTTTCCCATACTTTAGACATTTTAAAGTACACATTACTTAAATTAGCTGTGAGAATTATTATTCTGTCTCTGCATTGAATTTTACTAGATAACCACTTGAAGTTTTTGTTTGTTTGCTTGATCACTTGTTGGGACACATTGTTTTGTCATTTTTCTTCTTTGAATATAAAGTTAATGGAATTTTTTTTTTTAGGAAATTTGTTCTTAAATGCTTAATTTATAAGTTGTCCCTGCAAACTTAGCTATGTGAATTCTTCTCAAGTTGTTTATGTGGTATTTTAAACGTTATTGCTATTGAAAAGATCACATTACTGCAGACATTTATAAAGTAGTCCAAACATGACTTAAAACTACTCAGAGGTAAGCTAGGCATAGTTGCACGCATTCCTGTAATCCTAGCACTCAGGAAGCCAAGGCAGGAGGATCATAGCAAGTTTGAGTCCAGCTTAGGCTACAAAGTGAACTCACGGCCAGCCTGAACTGCATAGAGAGACCTTGTCTCCAAAAAAAAAAAAAAAAAAATACACAGTGGTTCTGTAAATACTTTATACAGTTGAGGACTTGTAGGTCCAGTTGAATAGCATTTTTGTATGCATTGTAATATCTATGAAGTAATGAAAAATACACTTTTTCAAAAAGAATTTTGTACGAGGCCAGGGAGGTAGCTCTATGGCACAAGTGCCTGCCTGGTAAGTGCAAGGTCGTGAGTTTGAACCCCAGTCCCGCCAAAAAATAAAAAATCAAAAAGAATTTTGTGCTGTTAGGAAATATTTTTTTGTTTGCTAGTCACTTGTTTTATTTGTGTTCTTAGGGGGTTGTTGTATAGCAGTACTGGGCATTGAGCCCAGAGCCTCCACACTCAGGAGCAACATCCTCAGCCTTTTGAGTTTTTGTCTAGAGCCCTGGTTTCATTAAGTCACCAAGCTGCCCAGACCAAGTTCAGATTTCCACTTTCCTGTCTCAGCCTCTCAGAATGGTAGGATTACATGAGTGTCCACCACATTCTACCATTTTTTTTTTTTTTTTGTTATAGATACAGTTCATTTTTATTTTCACCAAGACCTTAGTTTGCACTTTTTGTAAGTTACATAAATTTGGGTTTTTTTAAAATAATATTTGTATGTTTACTAGAATTATTTTTAATGTCATCTGTGCTTTTCACTAGTCTTGTTGATTAGTGAATCTTTAATTAAAACATAATTTTAAGTTAGAACTAAGTATTGGATTTTAATGAAAAGCTTGGTGTAAAGACATCTGTAGAATGTTTTGCTATATTAAAATACATTGAATACATTCAGAGGGACGTACTTAATATTCTCAACATTACAGTTCTAAAATGAGCCAGTAACTAAGTTGTTTGCTGAGAATATATCTTAATTCATCCAGAAGCCAAGTACTGAATTGTAGATTTAAAATAAGTGAAAAATGTCAGGTTCAATGTCAAATGACTGAATATCAGATGTCGCCATTCATTCACATTGCTTTCTTTAATGTGTGTACTGAAAACGTTAATGGGGAAAAGATGTACTTTCCCAATAACCTTGTGGAGTATATTTTGGAAAGAAGTAAGAATGATTTACAGTAAGTATGAAGTAAAGTGCCTGATGTGTATAAAATTTTTAGGTTAATTAAAATTAATCCCATAGATTTTAACTAAATCAAAAGCAGAGTATATAGGGATATATAGACATGAAACAGTTTAAACACAGTTTTGTCTTAATTGGGTTTGGGGGAAAGTATAGGGAAGTCTTCACCTCAGATTTATTGGAATACAAGTTTGCACAAGTGAAACAATTGCAGAAAGATAATAAGATGCCTAATAAAGTATTTATTGATACAGTCTTCATTGAAGGCTCATGAGAGCATTTCACAGAGAGGCAAATATGGTACAGAAAGGCTAAGATTCTTTACTGGGATTACTTGCCAGGTGTATGCCAGTACAAAATATAAGCAGTTTTATAAAATATAAAACTTGCATTCCACAGCCACAGACAATAGAAAATTAGAGATGGGAGAAACTGATATGAGCTAAAACTTTACTCTTTGTGATTGTTGCTGAAGAAACACAGGGTAGGCAGTAATACACCTGCTGTGAAAGATACTAAACCTATTTGTGGTAGACATTTTTTGAAAGCGTAGTTTGCTAAATGAAAGTGACCCATTATAAGTGCTTATAGGAATCTAAAATGGTGAAAATGATACTGTGTTCAAGGAAAAGTTTTACTGTCATAAATAATAAGGAGGGCCGGGGAGATAGCTCAGTAGAACAAGCGCTTGCCCAGCAAGTGCGAGGTTCTGAGTTCAATCCCTGGTACAGCAAAAAAATAATAATAGTAATAATGAAGGAGGGCCCGGGTGAAACAGAAGAGCTTTGATATAAAGATCTTTTGGATTATTTAGATAAAAGAAATAAAAGTCTTGAATTTGACAGTAAAGGAGCTGAGCTCTGGTATATTTTCAAGGAAGCACTACAAGATTTGGTGAATGATTAGATAAGAAAAAGAAGGAAAGGTCACTGGTAGTGTTTCTGGGTCTTTGAAGAAAATGGCAGGAAAGTGATAGGTTGAGCAGATTTACATTAATTATTTGATTTGAAGCTAATTTATTGAAATAAACTTTAACTTGAATATATAATACATTAGAATGATTAAAGAATTGAAAAGGTTTCTAAAGTTTAATGGTACAGTTTAGATGTACATGATGGTCACATCGATCATAGGAGATTTCTACCTGTACATGATATATCATAGTACCTCTTTTTCCCATTCCCCTCTCTCCTCAACACCTCTTTCCCTCTATTTATAAAGCTTTGTTTCTATTTTGTCTTTTTTTTTTATTCTCATTTTTTTCCCTTTCTGTCCCTTTCTCCAATCCCCCTTTCCCTTTTCAGAAAGTATTTAATGGCTCATACTTTCCCTTCCTAAAGATCATGCATATGATCAATTTCTTACATATCCTTTTAGAGATATGCACATGTAAACAGGAATGTACAGCATCATATCTATCTGTATATAATATGTGTACATATTATGTCAGTTCCTTATATATAATAGCATACTATTTACTTTTCTGTGCCTTGGTTTTCATGTGAAATATATGGAAAACTCTTGCAATAAATTTTTGGGATTAATAGCAGAGTAAGAGTTTCGGAGGCTGGGGAGATAGCTCAGTAGAATAAGTGCTTGCCTGGTAAGTGCAAGGTCCTGAGTTCGGTCTCTGGTTCCAGGAAAAAAAGTGTGTGTGGGGGGGTGGGGTGCTTGGGAAAGAAGTCACTCACTAACTCTGGTTTAGATTTTGGTGAGTCAAATTTTATTAATTTGACCTCTGATAAAAATAAGGATTTTGTTGTATTGTGTTTTGTTTGAGTTGAGAGTCTCACAGTTCTGTGCTGGCTGGCCCCAGACTTCAACTCAGCTATCCTCCTAAGAAGTTTAGACTATAGGCACGTGCCACTGCCTGAAGCAATTTTTTGGATTTTGATAATCGGTTTTTGTTTGGAGATGGTGGGAATTGTCCTTCAGCCAGAAAGTAAGGATTCTTAATCATTTCCCAGTTCCCTTTGCCTTTGAAAGAACTCTAATATAAATTCCACTTAGTTTCTTAGATTTTGTCTATATCAGAGAAAAGAATAAGAATGATAAGAAAAGCTGGGTATGGTGGTGCACACCTGTAGTAATCCCCAGCACTTGAGAGGCTGAGGCAAGAGGATCTTTAAGAGTTCGAGGGCAGCCTAGGCTATATTGCAAGAGGAAAAGGACAAAAGAAAATTATGGAACGAAATGCTTGGTTAACTTCAGATTTCACTATTTACGACAGCTTTTCATAGAAGGTTGATTAAAACTAAAATGGAAAGACTTTGGATGCCTGTTAAAGGGATTGGGATTTCATTCTGTAGTGTAAGTGATCTCTAAAATGTAATATTTAATGTAAAGCACTTGGATTTGAAAAGAAACCTGTCTCTGTTTTTTAATTAAAAGATGATACTGAGTTTTTGTTAATGTTTAGTGAATACTAAATCAAGTGATTAAGTCAAAAATACTGGTAATATGCTAGGGGAAATATAACAAAAGTGTTTTTGCACCTATTGCAAGTTGTCGTAGCCAAGCTATCCTAACCCTGTCAGAATGGACAAATACCTTTAAAAGGGTTGAAAATGATAGTGCAATCATTTACATTGGTAGTGTTACCTGTCAACCTTATAATAAAGCAAAATACATAACGTAAATAGCTCTGACAAGAAGTTGCCCTCCCAGCTCGGCACAGTGGCATAGGCCTATATGCCTGAACTCTGGGGTACTGAGACAGAATTGCTGTGAGTTTGAAATAAGCCTTGACTACATGATGAGTTTAAGGCCAATCTGCACTGCATAATGAGACCCTATTTCAAAATAAAAAGTGTTTCTCCTCAAAAAGTTCAGTTACCAAAAGAATTATTTGTAAATATGCATTTTTCATTTGGGGTACGTTATGCCCTGGATATAAATTGGGCCTTAAAATGCTTTTAATTATGGAGCAGTTATATCTCAAACACTGAGAAAACACTTTTGCCTATTTTGTCTTTATATAGCCGTATTATTTCTTTTACAAAACTCCACCAATACTATGTTCCTCTAAACATATGTTTTGGACATCACTTTTCATGAAGCTAATGTGGAGGAGACCTCTAAAATGACTGCTCAGAGACAAGGGGAAAATACAGGGAGCCTGGAAGGTTGCTCTAGCAAGAGTAGGTCTGTTTAAACTTTTCTATTTTCTCTCTTGTATAGATAGTGGGAAGAATTGCAGGATCTGATAAAAATCTTAAGAGAACTTCGTTGGAAATTTTCCCTATCAAGAGGTATAGCCAGGAAAAGGGTAGAACAGGGATTTCTACCTATTCTTACATGGTTAATATAGTTGAGGCCTGAATTAAAAAATTCTTTAATTTAGTGATTAGAGCCAAAATGTCTTGACGTTTTAAAGACTGTCATATATTAATTTAGGGCTCACTTTTAGTTTTATATTTCTTAGTATCAGCTCATAATATTTATAAATACTAGTAATTTGATTATTAAATATAAATATTTTGTAGATTATATTTTAGCACAATGTAAAACTCAATTCTTCTGTGAGACATGTTGGCACAAGCCTGTAATCTCGGCTCTCAGAAGGCTGAGCCAAGAGGATTACCCAAATTCAAGCCCAGCCTGAGCCACATAGTAAGATCCTTTCTCAGAACAATACCTCATGTGTATGCTTAAATTCAAAGTTTTAGCCACATGTTTTACTGTGTGTCCTTAAAAATCATTCATTTTGAATATTGTATGGTGATTTTAGTATTTAAATGCATGTATATGTGTCTTTTAATCTAAATTCAAACTTTGGTTCTTAATACAGAAGTTAACGTTTTTCTAAAAGTGTAACTTTTAGTAGGAATGTAAGGAAACATTCTAGGAGAGCACTTACCTAACCTTGAGTTAATTTTTCTACACTTAACCTGTAGGTTCCACAAACACATTGCTTACTTTTTATTATAAGTTGTTATTTAGTGTAATAGTAGCCAGCTGTATGTCTCAGTAGCTGCACCTATGGGATACGGAAAACAATCATTGTGTTTACCCAAAGATTTGGTACCATGAAAGGTAAGGTGTGTGCAAAATTGTCAAACCAGAATTTACAGCCTGTCTGAACAAGTTTTGTTTATGTGTACCTGAGCATCACAGGGTGTGATACACACATGTAACACTCTAGGATTTGTTTTTTAAAAGATTTTCTTTTGATTTTGCTGATAGAAGTAGCCTGGTTCAGAATAAAAAAAGCAGATTTTGCACGTTGGAAAGAGGTCAAAGTGAATCAGCAGGTTACTCACACAAGGATGATGAAGGTGATACATTATGGTAAAAGAAAAAACATTTTCATAACAGAAGAGTAATGTGGGTGGAGGAGGAGGATGACATTGACATTGTTGATGTGAACCAAAGTTCTGTGACAGTAGAATGGAACAAGAATTGACTGCTACAGACACAGGGAATGCAGACCTCTCTGATTGAGATGACAAGAAAACAGCAATGTGAGTACATATTTGACTAGTTGAAATGTTTTGCAAAATGGTAAGATAGAACTAGGTACAAAAATTCAATGAGAGTCATGGCAAGGCGTAAAATGTATTAGACAATCCCAGCACTCTTCAGTGTTGGAAATTGCAAGAGATGTTACAAGATCCTATGAAATACACAAAGGCTGAATGAAATACAAGTAAAATATTCTGTATGCACAGTGGTCATATAGACATATATATTTTAAGACATCTCAAGCCAAAATGAAAACATTCATAGTTCTGCTGTACATAGCAGGGATTGCTCATGGAACTGCAAAAACATAAAAGACTTACAAAAAAATGATGTGTCAAAATATTGCATAAAAATGTATGCCCTTGTAGCTCCAAGGACTTAAGCTTTCAAATTACGAATTTATCCATAACTCAGCCATTAGGTCCTTAGAGTAATAAACTGAATGGTGTTGTAAACAGACTTGTTCCCATCTCCCAAAGTAATCAGAATGTATTTGACAATTGGCTTACCAGTTTCCAGTTGCTATTAAATTTGCTAACAGCACAAGTTCACCAGTACAGCAGTTGTAGATACAAAGCAAACATTCTAATTGAAATGTTGCAGTTTCAAAACAGAATTATATAGTATAATCTTTGGATTTTAGAAAGATTTACATTGGCCTCAATATGAAAAAATATGAACTGGTACTACTGATGTCAACATTACCCCATGATGGAAATAATTGTTAGGAAAACATTGATAAAATAGCACTGAGATGAACCTTTCTGCAACAAAAACAAAGGCAGAGTAGATGTTACTGATGCGTTATGCAGCAACTGTGATGTCACTTGAAACAAAGCAATGGCCGGTGGTTGTGTTTTACTCAATCCTAAATACGTGTGGCATAATTTGATAGTTTATAAAGAAAATAACAAGTGCAAAATACCACAGAAAAATTTTTTAGAGGATTGAGACTGGCATTTTTTATAAAAGAGATCTTTCACAGCAGAGGGAAAACAAAATGTTTCTACCTAGGGAACTATGCAAAAAAATTGTGGATCACACTGGCAAGTTGCCAGATCAACAGGTGCAGCATCCCAGGACCTGTGACAACATGAAAACCAAAAGATGTGAACTGTGCCCTACAAGAAGGGACAGGAAAACAAAACATACATTCTATCAGTGTAAGTAATACTTGTGTATGGCACATGCAGTTTTCATATGTGAAAACTGCCTTGGATGTGACAGTAGGAGCACATATTTTTGTTGTAGAGTTCAATTGCTATTTTCTTTTTTTTTTTGTCTTTTTGAGACAGGGTCTCGCTATGCAGTTCAGGCTGGCCTTGAGTTCACTTTTGTAGCCCAGGCTGGTTTAAAACTCACACATACCCTCCTGCCTCAGCCTCCCAAATGCTGGGATTACAGGCAGGCACTACCACACCCAACTTTCTATTGTTATTTTCAGTGTAATTCACATAGGAGTTTTTTCAGATGTTATCTCTTAGGCTTTTTAAGCAAGTACACAGCTGATGTGAACATGTTGATGTTTATTCTAAGCACTCATTGCACATTTTATATTTTATTGGTATCTAATTTCCCTGCTAAGTGCACATTGTACAATATAGTAGAAAGCTCCTGACAAAAAATGAAGAAAAGAGGTGAAAAGAATGGCCTGCCACATAGGAAAGCCAAGCACATGTGTTGTCAGTGGAATCCACACTTGTGTATGCTACATGCAGTTATCATGAAGACTGCCATGGGTGTGACACTTAAAGCAAAGATTCTTTCTTTTTTTGAGACACGCACACAAAAAAATGGTGAGACAGGGTCTCACCATGTCGTTGAAACTGGTCTTGAACTCACTGTGTAGCCCAGGCTAGGCCTCCAAAATTCACAGCAGTCCTCTTGCCTTAGCCTTCAAAGTGCTGGGATTACAGGCCTGTACCACCACATTTGGCTGCAGAGATTATTTCTGTGGCATACTTTTGTTTGTGTTTACATTGTGGCTCATGTACGTTTTTATTTCTGATATCACTTAAGTTTTGTAAGAAAATTCACAGGGGTCATGAAAACATTCTATGTGCACGATATGTATTTAGGATTTAATACTTTATTGAGATTTTATGTTCCTGTTAACCACACATTGCATAGTATAATAATCTGCTGAGAATGCAGCAAAATCAGTGAAGTGTCCAGTATGTCCTACAAAAAGTCTAAGAAGGCAAAATACATGTGCTGTCTGTCAGTGTAAGCAGTGTGTTTTTTTTTTTTTTTTTTTTTTTTTTTTTTTAATTTTTTTTTTTTTTTTTTTTTTTTTTTTTTTTTTTTTTTTTTTTTTTTTTTTTTTTTTTTTTTTTTTTTTTTTTTTTTTTTTTTTAATTTTTTTTTTTTTATTTATTTATTTGTTTGCTTGTTGTGTTTGTTTGTTTCTTTATTTATTCATTTTGTGGCTGGCTCAGCCTGCCCTGGTGGTAGCGCTGGCGCAGCATGTGGTGCCGGGGATCGAACTGCAGTCCCCACAGTTGCCTGAGCCCTCCTAAGCAGGCGCTTTAGACCACTGAACCATCTCGCCGGCCCCAGCAGTGTGTGTTTATAGAGCATAATGTGTGATGACAACCACTGGTGTGATAATTCAAGTAGCGATTTTTTTTGTAGAGTGCTATTATTGTAGTTCACTTAGGAATTTATTTCTGCTGTACTTTTTTAAACTTTGTATACCAAAAGCAGTTGCCTTTTTTATAAACACTCAATAAGTATTAAAAATGTTACCCACTGCAATTATGGAGTATTGGACTAGGTGTACAACTACTTTCTCTTAGTTCAATAAGAAGAAATTATTTGTACCAGTAATGATTAGAAAAATTATCATATCTACACCCCGTGCTCTAACTACTATGACAAAAAAAAAGTAATACTTATATTTGTCCTCTTAAGCAATTAATATAATAAATTATAATATAATTATATTGATTGTTATTCACTAATATAATACATTGTGGTATTTTCCTCTTAAGCAATATTAATTAATATAATAAAACTCAAAATTTATTTATTTATTTATTTTTTGCTGACCCAGGGATTGAACTTAGGCCCTTGCGCTTGCCAGGCAAGTGCTTGTTCTACTGAACTATATACCCAGCCCCAAAACTCAAAATTTAAATTAATAATCCATTAATGGAAATATTCTAAAAAATAAATGTGGGTTTTACATACCCATCATTTTGTACCCTTTATGACAAAAAAAAATTTATTTCACCATTTAAGCTGCTGAACTGGGTGCTGTTAGTAGTATTTATAGATTTATCATTTTTATCATTAAATTGCATTTCTTAATGTTTGTAGATCTTTTCCAGGTTAAAAAACCAAAATTACCATTAAATCTTAACCAATTTCAGGTATCAGATATCATGTTTAATCCATTTGCAGCCAGCTAAATGGGAAGGTTAAGCATAAAGGTCATTAGTGATTGGAATAGCTGACTTTCTGGAAATAACACAAAATACATGACTGGAGTGTCTACAGTTTGTCAACAGTATTGACAAAGAATGATTAGCCTTTCCCTTAAATAATTATATTGGTAGTATAAACCAGAGCCTACTAACCTGTTTTAACGTTGTTGGGTTAGGGTTTGGGGATTTTTTTTTTTTTTTTTTTTTCCGTGAGTCAGGAGTCTCACTAGGTAGTTCAGATTGACCTTGAACTCGTTATATAGCCCAGGCTGACTTAAAACTCATGGCATTTCTCCTGCCACAGACTCACAAGTACTGAGATTACAGTTGTTGTGGGAAATTGTTCGATGTTTTCTTATTGTTGTTACCAGTCTACTATTTTGCCAAGCTTCTATGAGCAGTGTATTACTGAAGCTTCAAAGGGTAACAAAATACTGTATAATTCTGTGATACCAAGTGAGTATACATTAACTGCATTATCACAGGACACTGGTCATTGCTGTTCTATTTCTAATTCACTTGATTTTTATTTATACTTAATAGATATTTCTTTTCTAATTTGATGGTACAGAAATCTTTATTTTTTAACAGGATACATTAATTGTTTGGTCAGAAGCTGAGAACTATGATTTGGCTCTAAGTTTTCAAGAAAAAGCTGGCTGTGATGAGATCTGGGAAAAAATCTGTCAGGTAAGGTCCTTTTTGTAATATTTAACTTACATTGGCCCACAATCTTGAATTTTTTCTCTCTTTTTTTTAACTTCTGAGATTTGTATTAGAAAATGAAAAAATGGTATCTTAGTGTGAGATTTTGATAACCTAGATGAGATTTTAATCTAGAGCCTAGCAGTTGAGCTACACCTGCCACTACCACCACCACCATAGATATCCACATCCTGGAATTTTTTTTTTCCCCCTGCAGCAAATTCTTTCATTTAGAGTTTAAAAAAAAAAAAAAATCTTTGTTGTAAGTTTTTTGCCACTTTAGGTATTCATTGCATATATTCATAACCAATATGCTGTAAACTATCAAGATGTTTAAACAAAACAGTGTTTGAATTATCCTAGCACTTGGATGGCTGAGCCAGGAGGATTGCTATGAATTCTGTGATCCTATGCTCTGAATAGTGAGCTCAAGACCAGCCTGAGCTACATAGCAAGACCCTATCTCAGAGAAACTTAACACCTCCCCCAAAAAAGAAAGAAAAAGAATATAGTAATTATTAGTTCATAAATTGTGGCAGATATCTTACATGTAGCTAGCTAGTAGGGTTTGCTTGGGAAGTGGGTGTACAGAAACTCGTAATAAATTTTTTCATTTTGTTGTAGATATAAAAAATGTACCTGAGTGTGGTGACACACTCCTAATATCCTAGCGCTCAGGAAGCTGTTAGGATTGCCAAAAAAGTTCAAGGCCAGTCTGAAAAAAATGAAATATTTTAATTTAAGTTTTGAGTTTTATTATATTAAACAATATAATAAAGAAGACAAATATCACAAAAGTAAAGTATTACATTTTTTACATTTATTGAATGTTTATTTTTAAAAAACATCAAAATTTTCAACATTGACTGCTTTTGGTGTACAAAGTCAAAAAAGAACAAATAAATTCCTGAAAGAACTGCAATAACAATAGCACTCTACCAAAAAATAAAAAGTTTAAAACTGTTAGACACCTGAAAGTTACTACGTAACATTATTATTATTTAATGTATTTGTTACAGGGTCTCGCTACACAGCTCCAACTTGTAGTGATCTTCCTGTTTTCAGCATCCCCAGGTCTAGGATTATGGGCGTGTGCCACCAAGCCCAGTCTCAGTGGTCAGCTAAGTGTGCCTGGGGGTGGAGGCAGCACAGCATATGATGCCAGGGATCAAACCCTGCTTAAGTAGGCAGCTTAGTCTGCTGAGCTATCTCTCTGGACCTGTAGTAATTCTTAATACTAAATTTTCTCAAATAATTTACTAGATCTAACTACAATCATTTGTCTTTTCTTTATCCTCCTAAGAACAGTATCATAACACTGTTATAAAAGTTATTCAAGAAAATATGCTGTTAACCTTTCTTTCTTTACCAATATTATTTGACTTATGGCCCTGCAGCAATAAACTTAACTAGAAGTAGATAGTTTCTTTCTTTGCTACTGTGCATCACATGTTAACGGAGCACTGTGCATGCACATTACTACATAGAAGAATTCCATCCAGTAATTAAAAACAGTAGATTAGCTTTTTCATAATTTATGCAAAATATATATAGAATTATTGAAATATTTTGTTACTGTTTTGGTTTTGTGTTTTTCCCATTTTTAAACCTGGGTTATGCTGGTGCAGATCCTGATTTTTATTACTCCTTTCCTCCTATGCAGTTTTCAAGAATAGAGTTGAACTTTTGTATACAAAGTTTTCTATGACAGAGATTTAAAAATCATTTGAATTATAGACTAATAATATGTATGTACTCAACTTGTATTTGCTAGTCTATTCTTGATTCATGATTAAATTGGCTATGTGTTCATCCATGAAAAGGGGCAAGATGGTCCATGTAAATGATAAAAACATACTGAAGGGTTTATACTATTAAAATATACTGAAGGGTATTAAACTGTTAAGATTATTAATTTATACAAAATTAATCATTAATTTATACAAAAACCATTGCAATAATTTTATGAGACTGTCCAGAATATTAACAGTACTATATAAAGGATATTTTTTTCAATTGTAAATACAACAAAAGAAACCCTTTATACCCACCGTCCTCTCCCTAGAACTAGGATGCTGATTTACTTGTCTGCTAAAACATATATTTATATGGTAGATAACATTTTCCAGTCAGCAGCACATTAGATTATGCCTTACCTTTTTTTTTTTTTATGGCCGGCTCAGCCTGCCCTGGGAGTGCGGCTGGCATAGCATGTGGTGCCAGGGATCAAACCTCGGTCCCTGCGGTTGTTTAATCTTTCCTAAGCAGGCGCTTTAGACTGCTGAACTGTCTCACCGGCCCCAATTATACCTTATCATAAAGGTATAATACCTTTTTATACCTTATGACCAAATAACCTGAGCATTTATTTATTCATGTGGTTTACATGTACATTTAGTTTTGAATGCTTCATAAATTCATCCTTAAATTTTTTGTTGTTCTAGATTTTTATTTTTTTATCATAGAAATTTTTGCTAAAATTTGCCTTGTGCTATTTTCTCTTAGCTTAGGAGACCTTTAGTAACACTCTCAAGTTTAGTAGTTCATTGGTTGTGGATTTAGCAGTGTCCTCAAGTCAAGCTGATGGTGTGATAAGTCACATTTAGTA
>PVKN010028686.1:0-13181 GCA_004027915.1 Capromys pilorides
AGATGCAGACATGGCAACTTTTCTAAACACTATTAGTACACATATTTCTTCTCATAAAGCTAAAATAAACAAGTTGTACGCATAGTCCAAGATTCCATCATAGTAGTGGGTTATCAGCAGAACTGGCATTGTCGGAAGCCATTGACTTGAGCCTTTTACAGCTCAGCATACTTATCTGACTTTACTTTTTATGCCTCATGGTTAAACTTTTCAAATTTTATCTCTACTAAATGACACTACAAGTTTTCCGAATATCAATGAACTTTAACTGCTTTTGACTACAAAAGACTGTCAGCACAAAACAGCTTCGATGGCATTGCCTGAATTTAACAACTTGAACATAAGGGCATGAAAACTAAGGACACTTGGTGGACTGTGACTGAAGCACAGGCTCATGCAGTGTCAGTAGCAAGGTTACACATAGAACTTCAATTAATTAGGAAGTACAGAAGGCACCCCTGGGTGCCAGCATTGAGTGAAAAACTAAGAAAGTGAAACAATTACAGTCACACCTCTGTTCACTGATGCTTCTGTCCATGAACACATTGATTCTCAAGCAGAAGGGTCTGGAAAACTTTTACTCTTGTTCACAGGCTCTGCATCAGGAGTCAGACACAGCTAGGGCTGTGTTCCCTGCACAAACGCAAATGGGACTGCTTTCTCTGCTCCAACACAGGGTCCTGGGTTTCTCTAGTTAAGATCATGGTCACAGAATGATTTGTGCACATTTGCTGTGAAACTATTTTGTATGCTATCTAGCACCTACAGTGTTGTACAGTATTATTCGGTTCAGTAGGACTCCAAAGAAAGCCCAAAGCAAGCACGGTGGTAAAATCAGAGTGCTGAGTGAGAATGAAGGCAACCAGAAGGTGCAAAGCCGCAACGCAGACAACAAGAAACTGCACACAGGAATAGTAAAGGGAAGGCTTTGAGGAAAATAAGTGTTAAACGGAAGAAGAAAACTGTAGAACAGCATGAGCATGGTATTCGTTTACCTGATCTGGCTTCAGAGTACAAGATGGCAAAGTCAACCCATCTTGACTATTTTGAGGAATAAAACTGTCATCAAGGGAGATGATATGGCACAAGGAGTTAACAACAGCTCTAACCAAGCAGAGGACACAATTGCTAGAAAAGGTGGAAAACTTTTGGTTGAATGAGAAACAGCTGCCAGGAGATAGCACTAGTGAAGCTATAATCTGTGAAAAAGCCAGGAAACTACACAGCGATTTACTGCAAACAAATCCCTCTACAGGTTCAACAAGTGATAAATTTAAAGCCAGCAGAGGTGGTTTGATACATTCTACAAGAAAAGTGCATCTGCAGTGTGATAAGACATGGTGAGGTTTCCAATTCAGATAGGGCCACTGCAGAAGCTGACAAAAAAGAATTTGTGGAATTCATGAAGGTAGAAGGATAAGTCACTCAACCTGTGCAACAGCTCTGCAGCAGAGCTCTTCTGGAGGAAGATGTTGAACAGAACCTATATCACTCAAGAGGAAAAGCCACTGCTGGGCACAAGTCCATGAAGAACAGTCTGCCGCTCACTGTGTGCAAACTCAAGCACTGATCTGAAGGTTAAGCCACTACTGGTGGAAGACAGTGAAGAGGTTAGCAGCGAGGGTATAAAATCCATTATGGTAAAATAAATTTTTCCATCTATCAAGGGTTTATCTGAGAAGCAATACCCCACTATAACTGTAATGTACACAGTGCTACAGCTGACAAACAATAACACAGTCTCTCAATCCAGAGGGTTATACAGTTCAGGAAAAAACAAGTGATATTGGACAGATTTTTCATCAAAATTGACCCTACTGCTAAGAGACAAAGAAGAAGGGAAATCCCGGAAGGAGGCTTCCCCAGTGTCCTTATGAAGAGGAACACTCTCTCCAAACAGTAACTTGTCTCCACCCACCTTCCTATCCTCCACACAAGATGTCACCTCTAGCAAGGTTATTATCTCTCTTCACAGAGTACTGTGCTATATTTTGTTTCATATTATTGTAGTTTAAAAAGTACATATGGTTCACAATGGATTGACCTTATTTATATTCACCCTTGTTGGAAAACATGATTTGGTTTACTACCAATATAGTTCCTGAAATTTGGTTCCTGGTCAGAGTCGTGGAACAAAATGTGTTTGTGGACCAAGGTGCCACTGTATGCAGAGAAAGTCTGAGATGGAAACCCAGAGCTTTGTGAAACACAGAGGCAGCAGTCACCATTACTGGCTAGCCACTTCTTTGTCCTCTATAGCCTTTCTACCATTAATACAGTCACCTCCTTCCCCAGTGCCTCCTTTATTTTGACCTAGCTTGAGTGTCTGTCATTTATGACCTGTGGAAGGTTGCAATGTGGGTATGTGTGTCTATGGGAAGTTTCAGAAGAGGGAATTTAGGAATCACTTTCTAAAAGGCATTAGCAGAGGGATGTCCTAAATCTTTGGAACAAATTGGTAAAACTATTTAATACATAGAGCTAACATTATAGAGTGTTCACTAAGTGCAGGATGCTAGGTGGCACATGGAGAGCGATGTGGTGCCCTCAGACCAATGATGCCCACAGCCCTGGTATTCCAGCTAGCACTGATCAACATGGAGAGTTGGCTGTACTGTGTTTGAGGACAACAGGAGGACTTTAGATAGAACAGGTACAGAGCATGCCTTGACCATGGTAAGTGCCATGTTAGGTGGTGTGGTCAGGCAGAATGTAATTGATGAGGTTCCAAAGCCATGGCTTCAGAAGCAAATGGGAAGGCACTTCAGTCTAGGCAGCTCTTCACTGACTCCTACATACACAAAGTAACAAAAAGATGAAAAATTACTCTGAAAAACACAAATCACCAAGTCATAGTCCACTATCAAAATCCTGCAGTTCTCAGGTGTAAATACCATATTTTCTGGGGCACTCATTAGGCTGTTTTCTAGGGCATTGATGTCAAGGCCTACAATGAACATATTCACTGGGAAATAGGTAAAGTATATAACTTCAGTGCAATGTTGGGGAAAACTGTGGCCATGGAAAGTGGAGGACGAGGACACATTAAAGTCATAGCAGTGACTGCAGGATGTAAAGACTTTTCTAACAGAGGTAGGATTTCAACATCCTCTCTCCTGATTCAGCAGACCAGAAGTGCAGGCCTCATTATTAAGGGGAAAAAACAACCTCCCTTTGACACTAAAAGGAGGGTCACTGATATTTGATCAAGTTTGGCCCCCTACCCAAGATACAAATAAAGCTTCAGTGTTTACTTAATGCCAAGAAAATAGCTATAGTGTGTTATCAAATCCTTTGAAAGACTATAAAGCTTGAGATTAACAAAACAATCAGACTTCTGTCTTACTGAATTAGGCTTAAAAACTGAGAATCTTTCTGAAAACCAGGAGAGCGTTTCCACCATAGCAAGGCTGAGGAAGTGTGTTTCCACCAAATCTGGCTTGTTAAGGAATGCATTAGGGACATCAAAGGGGTGTGTGTGTGTGTGTGTGTGTGTGTGTGTGTGTGTTGCATCATTGTTCTCTCTTGATTCATCCACGTATCATTCTTAGAACAAGGACAGGAGTGGAAATAGATTTATTTAGCTCTGTACATCAATGATAAACCTTTAAAAGCATAAACTTCATTTTTAATGTAGCATCTTATAAACCAAGTAGCTCCCAATCCCAGTTTTTACCAAATAGTCTGCCTTTAACATTTGAAAACTGAAGCTGCCTTTTATTTTGATCAATGAAAAGCAAGTTTTAGCTTATAAATTGATTTTTTCCAGATTTCTTCATGTAAATATTGAAAGTGGATGCATATAATGGAAGTCCTCTTGGTTCTCCACCAAGCTAATTCTGGCTTGCTCAGTCCCTTCAGGCAGCAGCAAGCATTGTTCTCTTCAGCTACTGTATAATTAATTCTGAGATACAAATATATTCCTATCTACTTCAGGGGTAGCGGGAACAGTGAGAAAAAGAGAAGGGAAGACGATACCAGTGTCAAGTGAATTCTCTAATATGTTTCCCCACTACAGGGAAAGATAAATTAAATGTGCAATAAAAATTTAATAGCAAACAGTGATTGCACTATAGGAACCCTGATAGAAATAAGCATAATGGCATAATAAATTTTCTTGTGTGAGGAATGATTATTTGGAGCTTTAAGCTTTGACAATTCTTGTAAATCTTATCCGTTTGTTAGCAATTAATAATATTAAATTGCTTCACATCTCTCTAGATAAACATCAGCAATCTTTCAAATTGTTGTTGAAGAAACGCATAATCTAGTGCATACCATTATAGAACTTTCTAAAATTTCTGAGATGGTAAATAGCACTGTTCCAAAGAGGAGTAAAAGCAATTTAATTTTTACTGCTGATATAAATATATCAACAAATATTTGTTATATGCTACTTTGTGCTTAGCAGAAACTGCTAGTTGTCCATCAAAATCCATTCTTGTCCCCTAACATTCATGCCCAAATCTGGGAAATGATCCAGCATAGGACTCTATCCCCAGCCCCCTAGGCATCCATTGTGGTCATGTGATTCATCTCCAATAAAACTGGAGGCATTGCCTTGACTGGAAATGATGGGATGTAGGCCAGGTTTTAAGAATGGAGTGTACCTCTTGGTCTTTTTCAGCTTCTTCAAGCTTGATGTATGATACAGGAGAACACAAAATCTTGTGGAGGAAGGAACCACAAATTAAAAGGAGCTGATCCTGAATTTATACATAGAAAAAAGGTTTTTATTAACAGGAATCCCCCTTTTGGTTAAATTAATAAGATAAGAACTTCTATTGCATTTAATCTACTACAAACCTGTGGGTCTTTCTGTTGCAGTGTTTTTGCCTAGCCTGGCTAATACTACACCATGCTTGCAAAAAAAGACATTATATTCTACAAAAAAATAATTTTAACTCAGTTAAAGAACAATAGAAGCAAGCAAAATAAAATAATACAAAAATATGTAATAATATATTTTAAGAGATGCCAAAGAATAATACATTAATAAATGAACAAATAAACGGTATGGGCACACAGTGCTAGAAGTTCAAAAGTAAACTGTACTTTCAAATAAGTATTTGTTCAAAAATGTCCATAAAAATTAGTGCATTCTGTGGCTGAGAGCTTCAAGATATAATGATGGTGATAATGAAATCATTTATAACGGAGTGTCCAGGAAGCTCTTCACTTGGACAAATAAGCTCCTGGTACTCTCCACCCCTTTAAATGTAGCACAGTCCTTCCCTTCACTCACTTCAGGATTTCTAACTCATCCATAGCTATAGCTTTACTTTTTCCTGTTCTGCCTACCTTTGACCTGACTACACCACTTAGATTTTATTTTTTTTTACTATTTCCTTAAGATAACATCTTTTGCTGATTTGTAGTATTTTTGCTCTTTGAAACAAGGTCTTGCTACATAGCCCAGCTTGGCCTTAAGCTCATAATCCTCTTCCCTTAACCTCCCAAGTTCTAGAGTTACAGCCAATCATTGCCCGATAGTATAAATTATTTCCATTCCACTGATTCTGTTTTATTCTTATTAAAAGAAATGCAATTCAGATTCCAGTCCAAATTAGATGATTTCCAGAAATAAGCCCAGAGTATTCACATTATTAGAAAGCTATTTATTGAGTATTGAGGATTTAATAATGAGAAGAACAATGTGGTCCATGCCTTTTGGGGAATTATACTTTAATGAGGATGACATCATATTGTACATAGAAATAACTGGTTATATTAAATCTGGAGATGACTCAATAGTGAAAAGATAACTATCTGTAAATGCATAATGGCTTTTCCTATTAAAAACACAGATTAAACTTTCTTCTTTCTCATGGATTCTGACCACTGATGTACCCCAAGTGACTAAAACAGTGTCTGGCACCTGTTTGGCATTCAGGTGATTATTTTGAATGAAGAAATGAATGGATAATGTCACCTTCAGCCTAGAAATTTGACTGAATTCCAAGATCTTCTCATCTGCAACAGTCAGGAATGATAATTAAATCTGTCATCTACTTGCTTTGAACCTTTGAAAATATCACTTCTTTGAGCAAGATATTGGGAAAAAGTCCCTGGGAAAGAATTTGGATTCAATATTAAAAAAAAAAATCCCAAGGTTAAAATGTTCTAATTCAAAGTTTTACCTTCAAAAAGGACATAGTTGCTGAAAGTTTTTAAGAATAGCAGACTAAATGGCTGATATGGTTTGTAGGCAATAGTCTAACAGGAGGATCTCAAGCAAGCTCCAGATATCCTGAAATTGGGACAGTTAGGATCAAGTACAATAGAATCCTAGGCTACATACATGATGAGATAAAAGAAAGAGTGAGTCAAGGATCTAGGACCTGCTAAGCATTTCCTCGGGTAGTATAAATGAGACTAGTGAGCCTAATTAAAGGAATGGAATCTTCTTCAGTTGAAGGTTCGTCTCATGGAATGGGCCACCCTGGAAAACAATGCACTTGAGATCACACAGATATTGAGAAACTCATCCCCGGCTCCTGGATACAAGACTGATTTAGCTGTAATTCACCAATGTGTTTGTTCAGAGAAACACCAAGGTTCTTAGCAGTCCTGGGTGAACCCCTGGACCTTGAGCTGAGAGTTTAACTTAACTCTGTGCCTCATCACAGAGAAATGTAGTAGGCAGGGAAGATATCCTCAAATGTTTCTTACCTCTGTGACTGGGAGAGAGCACTCTGGCCTTCATCATATCCACCAAATCAGGATAATAGCACCAAGTTAGTAAGATGATCTGAGAGTTAAACATAATGACGATTGTGAGTGCACAACTTGGTTTCTAATCTGGGCTATATACCAGTTGATATGTTTCTTCTCTTTTTTCCTGCAAGCCTTGAATTATTTTTTTTCCTCTATTATACAGTTCGAAGTCTTTGTGTTTTCATTTCCTGTTGGGAGAAGTTAATTCACCACCCAAGAAAATCAAATAATATTTTTAGACCATGGACCCAGGTATGTCTTAAGATGTAAGACTAGGGAGTTTAGTTAACCCAGATAGGATGCAAGCCGTCCAGCATTTGGCTATTTTACAAACTCATTTTAGTGTTTTCCCTGATGTTGTATTGCCCTAAATTGAGATGTAATGCATTGTGGAACTCCATTACTATGTGACAGCTCTTCTGTAAGTGTCCCTGAGTCCCTCATAGTCAGTGACAGACACACATTTTTACACTTAACTCTAAACATGGTGGAAACTTGAGGCTGCCTGGTGGGCTCCATCAGCCAGAGAATGTCCTGCTGCCCAGGCACAGCATGCTTCCACCAAGGTGTCACCAAGGTGGTGTCACATAACAGTGTGGTGGTTACAGGAACCAGAGAAGAGCTGACTGTGTACTTCAACCTCAAAGCTTCCTTCAAGCAAAACTAAATGTGGCCCCAGACACATCTCTCAGAGACAAGGTCCTGCAGCCCTTTGTATGCGGTGAACCGCAGACAAGAAAAAAACGCAAACAGTGTCCAAAAGCCTTTTCAGCTTACAAAGCAATATTCTCCATTTTTAGATCAGTCTATATGTGAACCTGAAAATTCAAGAGAATTTGAAATCTTTCTTGCCTGGCATGATTATATATTTCAAAGACACTTGTTCCTAAAAATTTTTATCCATCTTCAGAAGCAGTTTCCTTGCTTGGGATATTTCCAACCCTGTGAATGTTTCCTTATTTCAGTACCTATAAATTTTCTAATTCACTTGGACAGTGCATGATTTTGCCTTTAAAAGGATTTGTCTGTTATATGCAATAAAACCACATAATCATACTATCACCTAATGTTAGAAAAATGATCATTAATTCTTACAACAACAATTTCAGACTACTTAGGGCCTCCAAAACTATTGCATCTGACTTGTTTATGTTTATTTTATGTAATAGCAACTATGAGATCTTGGTAAGTCATTTGTCTTCAATACACTTTAAAGAGTGTTAGATGATTTTTTTTTTCTTTTTACATAAACAATCATTTCTAAGGAAAGAAATGTCAGGGCCAGAAAATGAAACAAAACAAACAACAGAAGAGTTGGAATAGGCCCTAAAATAAAAACAGGTTATCAGAGGAAAATAAATACTAAAGCACTTTGTTGAGAAAAATAAAATGACCAGCATAAAAAGCAACATTTTATTTGTCTATACTCGTAATTAGAAATGACCAAAGTCAAGTTCCTCAGAAAGATTTCCATGAACATGACATTTCTGAATCTGGGGTGTGATCCATGCTGAATGGCTCCAAAGCACTTTGATCTTGGAAACCAGAATAATTTCTGAGACCTCACCAGAATTTAGCCTTCGGTATCCTAAGGAATAACTGATTTACTAGAAAATTTAACATATTGGAATTCAAAAAGGCAGATGTTCGCACAAAACCATGGCCAAGCTGAGTTGTGAGCACCTGCAATTTCCTAGCTGTAAACGTATCTCCAAACTCCTCAGGCTGTGTAAATGTCCGAGCTGAAAGAGAACTGAGGATAGCGGAGCATGCTGGGAATGCAGCTCCCTGGACTGGTGGACACTATTAACCAACAGAAGCTGGGAGGAGAGGTACCAGCGAAGTGTGGACTGAGCTGAACTGGCGCACTGCTGAGGGTGGGTGGTGAGAGAGGCGTGATGTTCTTCACAAAAGGAAAAGGGCTTTCTGGATGGAACGGCAGCTTAGAAGCCTGAATATCATATGCACACCAAATAGACTAATAAAATAAATGTTAAACAAAATGCAGGTTAAAAGAAGAATGTGCAAGGAAACCAAAATGGAGGGATAGGAAAACTGAAGAAACCATTGCAGAAAAGAACTCCATGGGGCAGATGGGCATCTTCGTACCTTAGCTTGGATACGTGGAGAGATGTGCAGAACTAGACAGAGGTGACCCTTCCAAATCACCATCAATATTATCATACGTTGTTCTCACTATGCTCTATCCTTTATTATTTCCTACCTGTATAACCTTAGAAAGGTGAGGCACAATTGATGGAAAGGTACCAGCAATTACAGTTGCAACGTGCAAAACTTACTTAGAGGTGCAATATGAAGGCATTTTGAAGATAATTACATTGGTAGAAGCGGCATAGCACGCTCTCAGGTAGACATGCAAGGCCCCCACATTCACAAGTTTCCCTGAAGGTGCCAAGTCTGTACACACGTAGTATGAACATTTCCCCAGGTCCAAGGAGCTCACATTTGCTAGCAGTGCTGTGTGCGTATGGAGGAGGGAGCTGTCTATCTCACTCTCCCCTTTCCATATTTCTCATCTGGAAATTCTCATTCAGTCTCCCCATTTGCTGTGAAGAAGGGACTGCTACAAAATCACCCTAGCATCCATTTGATTGAGTAAATCTAAAATCTTTCTCAAACATACAGCATCCTTAAAGGAGTCCCAGGTCAAACTTGCTTTGGGTCCATTTCTGTGGAGAACCTTGTATGTTTGCTTTACATAGCTAAAGTTAGTATTTTCAGCCAAGGCTAGTCTGGAAAATATCTTGGAGAACATTTCTGTTAGAGATACGATCAGAATTTTTCTTGAAATTCTGGTGGATTAATTTTAGGCCTATAGTTATTCCTAATATCTCCAAGTGATATATTCAAGCTGGCAAATAGAAACCTAATAACTGAAATAACTTCAGCCCATATTTAGGATGTAATAGCCGTGAGAGGTAATGAAAGGTTCCAGACCACAGATCCTGTTCTGGCCAAATGTGAGGACCTTCTTTAGCATTTAAAGAAACTCTAAAGATTGATGATTGAGAAAATACATAATTGAATGTCACTCTGAATTTAATGTGTTTTTAAGCAAACCTATTAGGTGAAAAGCACTCATGTGCTTATCAATAAATATTGCGTGGATGATTCATTTATTCAATGTATAATAATTTGTATGGGTGTATTTCTTGGATCTGTAGCTACAGTTTATAGAGATTATTTCACTTGAGTGAGCACCCAGAATCTATTTCCAGGATCAGTGTGACCAGCAGAGAATGCAAGCAGCTTCATAGTTCTGGAACAATTTCCTCTTCTTCATCCATGAAGCAAAGCAATTGGACTAAGTTAACATTTCCCCAGGTTTTATCTTGATATTTCTCACCTGCTTCATCTAAAGGGCTTATCAAAATAGGAAGATTATGGACTTAGATTCAGACTCTCTGTGGAAGGATTTCAGGACACTTAACTTCTAACAAAATACTCTAGAGACACTGAACCATACTAGGCTTAGAATCAACTTACGTGAAGGTTGTGAAGTCTCTTCCATTGACCTTACCTGAGGACAAGAACAGAGCAACTGTTATCATCTTGCCTACTTATATGAAGAAGTGCACTTGCTGTAACTAAAACAATTTGGCCAGTGTGTGTTAGCTACCTTCATAGTGCTTTATATCAGGCATTTATTTGAGTGGGCAAACAAAGACACCATTAGACCTTTGACAGAAGTTGTCCTGGGATCAAATTTTACTTCATTACTCTCCAATTCTTTTCCTTCCTAATTTCTTGAGCTTCCATGTTCTCATCTGTTGTGTCTGAGGTAATGACAATATATGGCCACAATCTCATAGGAGGCATTAGGTGAGGAGTAGGGTAAAGGACTGACCTTGATACTTCATTTGTTTAACAAGACCCATATGAGATAGCTTTGGGAAAAGGGAGGGAATGAGACTGGTGGAAATCTACTACACCTACTCCTAGGATTAGTTTAAGAATTGATTAGAAAACACAGATTACACAAAGCAAAGTTTCTAATATGTTAAGAAAAAAATCAGTGACTAATAGACCTTATTATTAAATTGGGCCATAAGAAATTGGTAATATTCAGCTCTTTTGGATTGTCAAAAATGGCAACTCCATATGCCTCAAACAGCATAATTTAATATTGAAATTCTAGTATGACATAATCAGTTCATTTTCCCCAAGGTTTTATTCAGGTCTTTTTCAAGTAAGAAAAATGAGAAAGACATTACTGAAAATATAATGAATTTCTTCTTTCATAATGATTTTTTTCCTTTTAATGAAAATTCAAAAGGCTTCATCTCAAGTCACACTACGATCATTTTTCTGAGTAATGATGTGATAAGAGATAGGGCAGCAGGTGGGAGTTTTGACAGAAAACACCCAAGAGGAAATCAGATGAGGGATTTTTATACCTTGTTCCAACTATTATTATAACAAGCTGTCCCTCTCATACAGCACACCCTGTCTCGGTGACTTTAATGATGACCCAAACTCCCCTAATCAGGTGTTAATGTGGCTCATAGACTCCACCGGGGTGCTTAAAAAGTCACAGAACCTCTGCCAGCTGGTAATAGATGGCTTTGTACTTCCTGCCCTTAGAGACAATATTATAAACAAGTACTAGTCATATAGAGTGTAAAAATAATGAATGGTCTTTACCCAGTTATTAATACTGTTACTAACCAGATGAGGTATCAGTCCAATTTAATTTGTTAATTTCATACTCACATTTTATCTAATAGCTAAAATGATGAATAAATCATTTGGATTCTCATATGTTTATGCCTTCTGTTTTTAAATCTTATAGGAGTATGTGTCTTGATAGAAGTCTAATTTCTGTAAGTTCTCAGAGAATACCGGGAAATTTGCTAAATAGAATATGTAAGAATAAGGTTCTCAAACAATAAGTACTCATATCAAAGATCTCATTCCACAAGCCCCAAAATACGTGTCACTATCCTAATCCTAGCATTCAGGGAATCATATAGGAATATGAGAACCAAGACAGGGAAATATAAGCACAAATATTTTACCAGAAATTTAGAATCGCGAAGAATCTAGGTCTGACTTCATGTGCCCATGATTACTACTGATCTATACTGATTCATCAGTTTCCCAAGTTGTGGTTTAATTGAAATATAATGAGAGGACAGGAGACTTATACCTGATTTGCTATCACCATTATCACTGATTTAATACTGGGCCTGTCTTTGAAAACTTCTGGGGAACACTTCGATGTCTTTCTAGGTAAGTGAGGAAAATGTTGAATTGAAAACTAAATATATTGGGCTGGCCAAATAGCTCAGTGGATTAAAGCACCTGCAAGCAGATGAAGGGGCTGTTGTTGTGATTCCAGGCCTGCTGTGCTGCCCTGCCCCCAGGGCATGCTGAGATGGCAGTTAAGACTGGGTGTGGTGGTGCATGCCTGTAATTCCAGCTCTTGAGAGACTGTAAGCAGGCGGATCACCAGGAGTCCAATCTAGTAGTGAGACCCTGAACACCCTAGAGACCCTTCCCTAAAAAAATACAAAAAAAAAAAAAAAGAAAGAAAAAGAACACTAAAAATATTGAGCCCTACATAGTGGTTTGAGTACTTAAATTTCCTTTGATTTGATCAAGTTTTAATGTGTCGGACACTCACTACGTGGTGAAGAAGACACTGGTGGGGAAGCCAGGAGAGAAGCCAATAAGTAAAACTGTGTCTTCAGTTCTAGTTCTGACTCAGCCTCTTATATGCAGTCAGGAAAAGGCAAAACAGAAAGGCCTAACCAAAACCAGGCCAAGTCTGAGCAGTACCACCAAGATAAGGAAAGGGGCACCTTGGCACATTCAGAAACATGAAAGGAAACTGCAGAGGATGATGTCATGGAAGACACAGGATGGAATCACCTCTAGAACTGCAGGATTGAGGATACTGAAACACAGGCCAGTGAACTAAACTGACCTGCAGTCAACCTATCCTATTCTCATACAACAGCAGGAGAACTGAACTGAGCAGGTACACCAGGGGCACCATGGCACACAAAGCTTAAAATACTTATTATCTGACTCTTCTCATAAAGTTTACCAATCTGCTCTACCCAGAAAATTCCATCAGTAATGAATGGGGCAGTGCACTAGTTGCATAGAAAGGCCATGTACAAATAAAATTACAATAGCAAAAAACTTTCACTTCTGTAAATAGAAGTCTCTCTCATTAGTAAGAATGAAGATGATATTTTAGGTGAGAAATTGCTTATGAAAGGAGCTAAACAGGAAGTCTGGAAAAGTGATCCTCAGGTTACATCAGTGAGAAGACTGGAAATAAACTAACTCATGTAGAGATGGAGGACTCAATATGCTTCAGTCCAGTTCAAAGATTGGAAGCCAGGGAGATAGCTGAGGGGCACAAGTTCCTGTATAAGATCCTCAGTTCAATCCCCAGTTCTGGAAAAAAAAAAAAAAAAAAAAAAAAAGCT
>PVKN010028687.1:0-13180 GCA_004027915.1 Capromys pilorides
AAATGCTTGATTTACCTAGGGCACCCATCATGTTCTGTATTTCGGTTCGAAAGAGATAAATGGCAAAGCAAATGGATATTTGGGGGGAAATCTATAGCCTTCCTGTCCACCCTGCGAGGGAGACGTTCGGAATCAAAACGTGATGTCTGCGCACAAGGAAGCAGCCATGATTCATCAGCAATCCCACAAATGCAAGCTGAGGACTTCCGACAGGAGGGGACCCAGGCCCTGGCCATGACTCCCGGTGTCCAACTGGCTTTTCCCCTGTCAGGATTGCCTAAAAGGCCACCTCCGCTGTAGTTCCTGCTGTGATCCCTTCGCTGTACTTAAAAATCCCGCCTCCAGCCCCCTGGCTCCAACAGTGGGCACTTGCTAAAGCAGTAGCACTTTGCTGCCATGGAGGCCCTGGGGCTGTGGGCATCACTCACAGGTCAGCGCCATGTCCAAGACGGTACCGGACGCCAGCTGTGAACATGCGCCTATGTCCGCTGCTGCATGCCACCCGCTGGCAACTTCTGTGCTTCCTGCACCTCAGGGTTTTCCACAGCAGAAACCAACATGGAGAAACAAATTGGCCCAGGACCTCAGGAAACCCACTTACGTTGGGACAGAGCTATGAAGCCAGAGACCAAGCCCTGTTTCCTCAAGGAGCAGCCAACCTTTTCCGATCTCTCAAGTCATTTTAGTAACTATTTCCTTGTTGGTTTTACCATCTGGAGCATAACCTCCAAGATATGCTATTCAGCAGGATAGGATCAAAGCCTAGATTTCAGTCCCAGCTTTGTTTATCTGTAGCTGGATCACTAATTCTCTCTGAGCCTCAGCTTCTTTTTTAAAATTATTTTTTATTTTAGATATGGAGTCTCGCTACATAGTTCAGACTCATAGGAATCCTCCTATCTCAGCTTCTCCAGTGCTGGGATTACGGGTATGCAACACCACCCCCAGTTCCAGGACTGGCACCCTATGCAATTCCAGGAATCAAACTCCAGTCCTTGCACTTGTCAGGCAGGTGTTTAGACTGCCAAGCTATCTTCCCAGTCCTGAAGTCCTCAGTTTCTACATCTCCAGCATTAGTACAATTAACTTATTATGTTGGGCACCCTATGATGCTATTTGGTTGGCTTTTGTCATCATGGATATAAGCAAAGAGTATTGAGCAAGGGGCAGGCTGTGTTCCCCGCTTCACTGAGGATGGAGACAGATAAGGCACAGGCTCTGCCTCAAAGAGGTCACATGTATTGTTGGGGACAAGAAGTGAAGAGGACATGTTCAGTGGTATCCATCAGTGCTACAGAAGCTGAAGGAGTAGGAGTGGGAGTTGAGGTTTGAGTACAGTCAAGACACATACAGAGGAGAAAGACATTCCGGGCAAGGGGCACAGCCTGGAGAGAGCAGTGTCCACAGATGCAGTATTAGTCAGTTTCCATCACTATAACAAAGTACCTGAGATAACCAATTTATAAAGGAAAAAGTTTTTGGCTCACAGTTATAGAGATTCCAGCCCATGTTTGGGTGGACCTGCTGCCGTGAGGCCTCTGGTAGGGGTGCTGGATGCTACTGTGGGGAGGGAGGGGCACAGTCAACTGCTTACCTTAGGGGACACACAAGGAAGAACCTAGGCTCCCACAGCTCCCTTGAAGGCCACAGACCTAAGAACCCAATGACTTCCTCTGGGCCACACCTCCTGGAGATTCCACCACCTCCTAGTGGTGCCACTCGGGACACGACGCATTCATCACAGAGGGATGTCACGCACAATTATACTGTGACATACAGCATCAGAAGTGGAACTAAGTGTTTCTGGAAGGGACAGCCAAGGCAGGAGCACTAGGCGCCGTCTAGTAGCGCCTTCCTGCCAGTCAGTTCTCAGCTGTCCTCGGAAGCTGGCTAGTCCAGCCAGTCTGCACTCAAGGGGGGAGTGGGGGGCACTCAGCTTACTCTGCCCCCCCATCTCTCTCTCCCCTCCCTTTCTTCTCCCCCTCCTTTGCCCCTCTTCCTCCCCCTCACTCTCCCAGCCTTCTCCCTCTCTCTCTCTCTACTCTCCCAGCCCCAGGAGATGAGCTCTGTGTGCTCCCCATCAGGGCCAGAGCCTGCTCTGCCTCCACCCGCACTTCTGACCTTCTGGCGGGTCCTCCCAGGGCTCCAGGTGGTTCACACTTGGGCCCTGTTGCGGGCCTTCTTCTGCTTGCTCTTGCCCATGCAGGAAGGCATGCTGGGAGCACATAGGCACCCAGCAGCTGGTAGATTTACATAGTCAGAACATGCTAATATCTTTTGACCACCTTAAGAATAAATATGGCCAACAAATTGTCGTTTTTATGAGTATTTACAACAGATGCACCTTGTAAACCTAAGGGCTAATATTTCCCAGAGGAAATCTGGCTCTTGATAAATTATTGGAAACTCAAAACAACCACAATTCGCGGGTCTCTCTCTGTTTTGGGCTCCAGAGGTGTGGCCTAAGACAGACTTAGGCCCGTGACTGAAATCACAGCGGGGGATAAGCATGCTGTAGACACTTAAACGATAATCCTCAGAGTAACAAGCACAAGCACTCCTGCAGCAAATACAGTGCTCCAGGCCCTCTGCGCAGCCCTTTCTATTATGAACTCGCTCAATCCCCGACTGCTGGAGGGCACAGGTTCTGTTACTATCCCCATTTTACAGATTAGGTAACTAAGGCATCGAGAATTCCAGTAAGATTCTGGCAAGCGTTTTCTAAGGGTGAGTGGCAACCCTACCCAGTCACAGTACTTTCTGTTACAAGTTAGCCCAACTGCAAAACACAAACGCAGCTCATGTAAATAAAAAACGCAAGGCATGGAGACCCTGGAGCAAGAGTTCTTCCATCTGTGTCACTGAGCTCCCTCACTCGACCTGGCTTCCCTTCGCTTGGCTCCCTAGCACTTCCGGTCCTGGTTTGCCTTCCAGCGGTGGCTGCAGGAGCCCCACCTTTCAAATCTCCTTCTGTTGAAACCTAGCAGGACAGGGTAGTCAGGCTTCCCCACGACGCTGCTTTTCACTGGTCAGATCCGACCATGTATCCTCCAACCTCCATTGGACCCCAGAAATCAGGAGGCCATTTGATGATTGGCTGAGCATGAGAGTGAAGGGCTGCGCACGCCCCCTGGAGGATGCGGTGGAGTTGTGCATCCTACTCACCCCCGCGGGTGCTGGGATTCAGGAAGCAGGGTCCTTTCCTAGGTTGGGTCCTCAGGACGTCCCTTCCTCCACCAAGAAGGACTCTCATCTGCCCAGAGTTTGCCCTTGGCCTCAGATGCCACCCAGAACAGGAAGCATCAATATAGGGTGTGTTGACTTGAGCGCAGCGGGACAGCCAGCGTGGACTGTCACGGCTCCCTGTCTGCCACCCGGACCACACGGAACAGGCGCTTCCACCCCGTCAGTGTTGTTCAAGAGAACAACAATGCAAAACAAACATCTGAGCTCAGCAAACATACTTTTTGACAGCTTTGAGCATAAAAAATAGTCAACAAATGTTGCATCAAATCAAAGCCCCCTCCCCCATTTCTTTCGTGGCGAGTCCTGAGGTGGCCCAGGGGATGAGGACAGGACAACTGGGTTCTGCCTTGGTGGACTCAGGCATCCTGGGAGATGCCCAGGAGATCAAATTGGGAGACCACCACTTTGGCTGCTCTGCCAGCCTGGGGGAGAGGCAGGGGACCCCAGCCGACAGAAGGGGTTGTGAGGGTCCTAAGATACATTGCAAAGGGACTGAAAAGCAATGTCCAAAGAGGGGGACTGGCCAGATGCAAGGCATCCTGGAGACAACATGCGGGATGTGGAGAGGGCACTGCCTCTCCCGCAGATGGCACATGGCGAGAGGTCAGCCTGGATGGGGTGGCATGGCTCGGGTGGCAGGGCTTGGGGGGGACACAGGCAACACTGACACAGGTAGGAAATACCTGGAGCTGGTGAGGGCGATCCAGAGCCCCCACGCAGGGGGGTCCCCAGGGGATGCAGCTCTGCCCTACTCCTCTCCTCTCGCCAGCTAGTTTGGAGCTCAGTTCCTGATTTCCTATTTGCTCCTCTGTACCCTATGGGCAGGACGTGGGCAGCAGGTAGGGCAGGCTTCAAGTACCCTTTAGCCATTGTCTGCACTGTCACCTCAACACCGTCAGAACCCTGATAACAGTGCCAGAGCTGTGTTTCGGGGAGCTCAAGGGAGAAGAAGGCTTCACCTCGCTCGTCAATCGAGCAGAGCCCTTTGCTGGCTTTTGCTCTAAAGACCTAGGCCAGCCCTGTGCCTGAACTCCAACACGGGGTCTGCCTCACCCCTGCTGCTAACATGGGCTCCGTCTTACCCTGGGGTTTGGGCCACAGACACCAAGCTTAATGGTTGTCCTGTGAGCTCTGAGTGGCGAGCTTTGGCCTGGAGGAGAGCTCTGGGTGTGTGTGGCAGGGTTGGGCACAAGGAGACCCCCCCCCACCAACCCATGTCCTCAACCACAAGGTCCTGGCTGCACGACCTCAGCAACTCCAGCACGGGCCCTGGTCAGTGTGGTGGGCCTGGAGGATTGATATGTCTTTGTAAAGCTGGATCTGCTCCCATTACGTCAGCAATTGCTTGGACTTCTCTGAAGTCCAGTTTGGTAAGGAAAGAGGGTAAGTCCGACATTTAGTCTCTCCATTTACCAGCTTCAAAATGGCAGTGTCCTTGGCCACGATCACATTCTGTGTGTGTGTGTGTGTGTGTGTGTGTGTGTGTGTGTGTGTGTGAGATTGTGTGACTCATCATCCACACCTGCACACTTGTGGGACAGCAAAGAGGACAACCCAGGACGATCCACTGAGAATGCACACCCGGGGACACACTTGTGTCACTCAACAGGGAGCAGTGGGGTCATTTTTAAGTGCCATTATAGTAGGAAACAATCTATTACAGCCTTTCTTTCTTTCTTTCTTTCTTTCTTTCTTTCTTTCTTTCTTTCTTTCTTTCTTTCTACAGGGCCTTTCCACATAGTACAGGCTGGTCTTGAGCTCACTATATAACTCACTATGTTTTAAACTTTCAGCAGTTTTCCTGTCTCAGCCTCCCAAGGGTGGGGGACTGTGGCCATGTGCCACCACACCAAGCTCACAGCTCTTATTTTTACTGATACTCATGTTTGCTGTCTTTGGCCAGGAGGAAAATTAACACTTTAATCTCAGAACATTTTCTGCTGCTGCGACTAAATACCTGAGAGTGGGTGATGTATAAAGAAAACAAGTTTAGTTAGCCACAGTTCTGGATTCTGGAAGTCCACTACCAAGTTGCAGGTATCTGGTGAAGACCGTCTTTATTTTGCTTTAGTTTTTCTGGTTCTGGAAATTCAACCCTGGATCTCTATGCTGAGCTATCTCCATAGCCCTTGTTAATTTTTTTTTTGTTTTGAGATGATTTTGCTAAGCTGCTAAATTGCCCAAGCTGGTCTTGAACCTGAAATCCTCCTGCCTCTGCTTCCCAGAGTGATGAAATTATAGGTGTGTGCCACTGTGGCCGGCTGTGAGGGCCTTCTTGCTGCATGACAGGGCAGCACAGTGAGAGAGAGCAACTGTGCTAGCCCAAGTCTCTCTCTTCCTTCTTAGGAAACCATTAATGTCACCAGGGGAGCCCAGCCTCGTGACTCATCTAACCCTGGTTACCTGTCAGAAGCCCCACCTCCAAAGAGCACTAACGTGTGAGTTTGGGGACCAAGTTTCGAACACATGAACTTCCGGGGAATGCATTCAGCCCCACAGTTACCTTTAAATACCTACCCTGTCCCGGCGCTGGTGACATCACAGTCTGTGGGCTGCCTTTTCCTGAGGACATGGCACTGTGCTTGGCACTCTTACGATGAGCAGTGTCTGCCCAGGCACTGCTGTGGTGATCCTGGAACCAAAAGAGTCAGGCGTGGTCCTCGCGTGCACTGGAGGAGCCAGGAACATTAGAGAAGTCAACAGATGCCTCCAGGGCTGGCAGGGGGCGCTGCCCAGAAGGAGTCAGGAAGGAGGAAACCATTCATCTCTAAAACCAGGCAGGAGCTGGGTGGGGTGGTACACACCTGTAATCCCAGCACTCAGGAGACTGCAGCAGGACGGCCATGAGTTTAGGGCCAGCCTAGGCTATCTAGGGACGAAACACTGTCTCTAAAAGAACCAAAAAATGTTTAAAATTTAAAAATAAAACCCAGGCAGGCTTCTGGGAGAGGGTGAACTTCAGGCCTGGTGATTTTGTTTCTCTGCTTTTGTTTTCTCTTTGCAGAACTAAGGAGTCCAGGGCCGGCGACATGACTCAGCGGTCTAAAGCACTGCTTAGGCAAGCTTAGGCAACCGCAGGGACTGTGGTTCAATCCCCAGCACCACATGCTACACCAGCCCCACCCCCAGGGCAGGCTGAGCAGCCATTAAAAAAAAAAAAAAAGAACTAAGGAGCCCAGAGCCTTCACACTGAGCTATGTGCCCGGAGCTTTTTATGTTTTATATTTAGAGACAGGCTCTTACTGAATTGTCCAGGATGGGTTCAAGTTTCCTATCTTCCTGCCTCAGCCTCCAGAATGTGGGGACTACAGGCATGCACCATCACACCTAGCTTCTTCAATGCTATTCCGAAAGGGCTTTGCAGGAGCCAGCCGGGCTGGGCCAGGAAGGAGCCCAGTGCTTCTCTGGCAGCCCCACCTCCACCCACTCCCCAGTGAGGGCCCCACCTGGAGGCTGGACCCTTCCAAGAATGCCCGGGAAGCCCTTGCGCTAAGTCCCAGGTCTGTTTCCTGCCTACTCAGGCCTCTGGATCCTGCACAGCTTGGTGGGTGGGGTGCAGGCTCCTCCCCAGGGGACATCTCACCAAGCCTGATATTCCTTTGGCCTTCACAACTTAAGCAGGGGCACAGTACAGGGCTGAGTGTCCCTGGTACAGAGGCCCAGAAGCCTGGTCCTGGTCCCCAGGGAAAGCAGGAGGGCAGCATTTGCGGGGAGCAGGGACAGCAGTTGGATGTGCAGTCTGGGCTGTCCTCATACATGAGGGGACAGAGGAGAGGGTGGGTGGGGAGGTCAAACCACAGTCTCTGCCCTGTACCACCATGCTCTGGGGCAGAGGCCAGAATCTGAGACTTACAAAACTGAAACTGCTTCCCAGGTCTTTGATCTTTACATAGTTAATTTGTGTTATTGTTATTATTCTTTTCTTTTCTTTTCCTTTCTTTCTTTCTTTCTTTCTTTCTTTCTTTCTTTTTTTTTCTTCTTTGTCTGACATTGGGGATTAAATCTAGGGCCTTTGCACTGACCTACATCCCCAGACCCTTTTCATTTTTTTATTTTGAGACAGGGTTTTTCCTAAGTTGTTAAACTTCCTGTGCTGGTCTTGGTGATCCTCTTGCCTCAGCCTCTCAGAGTGCTGGGATCGTATTATATGCCAACATGCCCAGCTTAAACTAATTCCTCAAGGCAGAGAGAGAGAGAGAGAGAGAGAGAGAGAGAGAGAGAGACAGACAGACAGACAGACAGACAGACAGACAGGCAGGCAGGCAGGCAGGCAGAGACAGGAGAGACAGAGAGACAAGGGAGATACAGACAGACACAGATGGAAGAGGAGAGAGAGGAGAGGGGAGGGGACTGCAGGGGAGGGGAGGGGAAGGAAGGGGAGAGGAGGGGAGAGGAGGAAGGGAGAAAGGGAGGGAGGGAGGGAAACAATGACGACCATGAGGAAACAGGAGACATTAGAGACCTCAAGACACCAAGGCCTGGGCCAGAGCACTGGGGCAAATGATGTGCAGCCAGGCCGGGCTATCAGCTCTAGGTCCTTGCCTGGGGACACACAGACCCTCACAGGGCCAGGTGCAGTCTCCTTCCCAGGACAGCCCAGGGCAGGGTCCTGACCACCCTAGGAGGCTTGCCCACTGGAACTGAGCACAAGGCACGAGGTCAAGAGACTCTCAGCTAGTTTTACAGACAGGAAACCGAGTCCTTCGATTTGGATCCTGTAGTGAACACAGCGGGCAGCGTGAACCGGCTGGTGGCCAGCAGAAGCCCCAAAGTACCCTGCTGGCTCCCAGAAGCATCTTTTGGTGGCGCGTCCTTGAGCGTTCGCCCCGGGGACGGTGGCCCACTGCATCTCCACCACTGACCGGCAGAGGGCGCCCGGCCTCCGGCTCCCAGGAAGGACTGCGTGCCAGAGACCTAACTGGCGCCTCTGTTCTGGGGAGCCTGCTCAGGGCGTTTTCGAGGTGCGAATAGCCGAATCTGGACCTTAGACCTCTGGATGGCCTCCCGACTGACGCACACTGGCCGGCACAGAGCCGCCAGCTCGGTTGGTCAAGCTTCCTCCTTCACTGCAGATACGCGTTAAGTGTTGCTGCCTGGGCACCCACCTTGTGTCCCATTTTGCCAAAGTCAAAGTTCAGTCCAGCACAGAGAGCTCCATTTCAGACCCCAAAGACCTTCACAGCCCCTGCCCTGCCTGGGCTGGGAGTCAGAAAGAGGCGAGAAGGTGCGTTGGGTAGCAAGAAGGAAGGGTTTCCCTGGTCTGAGTCTGAGGTGGAGGCAAGGGTTGAACTTTGCTTTGGGGAATTAGAGACCCAGTCTGGAATGCGGATGTCTGGGTTCTAGTCTCATTTTCTAGCTGCGTGGCCCTGGGCAAGTTACTTAACCTCTCCGTGCCTCAGTTTCCTGTTCTGTAAAATGGAACCATTGAGGTTCCTCCCTGGAAGATTCCGCAGGGCAGCCAAGGGAAAAAGCTGGCCTAGGTGCGGAACATAGCGACACTTGGCCCCCGTCATTATCACCGTCCTCATAGCTGGGCTGAGCTATAATCAGAGGAGCCAGAACCTGCCAGGCTAAAGCGAGGAGGCCCAGCTAGCAGAGCCAGCATGCCCCGAGGAGCAGGGCAGCAGGACAAGGGCTGTAGAGCTCCACTCTCAGGCAGTGGGGCCGCAGGAGGCAGCGCCTCCACCCTTCTGCATCAGTAGCCCTAAATTGGCGCGCTCTCTCTCTCTCTCTCTCTCTCTCTCTCTCTCTCTCTCTCTCTGGAGCAAGAGTACTCATCTTGCTACCGTATGCAGCAGCCAGTAAAAACACGTTAATCTTTAACGTGTTAGCAAAACAGCCTCCAATTTGAATATTGGCTCTTCCTCCCATCTGTGGCAGTTTGCAGACTTTCTCAGGGTGGCAGAACGCCTCAGCTAGGCACCAGCAGGCTGCAGGCACCACCCACCACCACAGAGCCTCCCCCAGGGCGAGAGGAGCGCCACCCCCCAGATGCCCTCACCTAGCCCAACCATGCTGCTGCAGACTCCAGCCAGGGAAGCCCTGCTCCCCAGAGCATGGCGGGAGCGTGAGGGGCTCTGCAGACCTAGAAAATGACCCCACCCCTGCCCCTGGCCAACTAGACAGCCAGCGCAGGGTCCTGTTTTGTGATTTTGCTAGGGAATGCTGGTTGGGAAGAATAAAAGAAATAATAGACCACCATCCAAGATCCCTCCTCCATTTCTTCTTCTTCTTCTTCTTCTTCTTCTTCTTCTTCTTATTATTATTATTATTATTATTATTATTATTATTGCCTCCTCAGCCCACATGTGGTGCTGGGGACCAAATTGAAGTCCCTGTGGTTGCCAAGCTTTCCTAAGCAGGCGCTTTAGACCCTGAACCATCTCACTGGCCCCCCTCCCCCGTTTCATCAAAGATACACTAGCATCAGTTGAGAAGAATCAAAGAACGAGTTAGGTCTTCAAAATGAACAGGCATGGCTTTGTGGAACCCTCCCCAGCATCTTTATTTATCTCCTTTGGGTGTTAAAAATAACCCGGAAGGATCTCCAAGTCCCGGGGTAGGACCCAAGTGGAGCATCCAGAGCCACCAGGGATCTGAGTGGTCCTGGCAGCTCAGTCCACAGACTCAAGAGATCCCTGACCAAAACTTCATTTTTGGGAAACATGTACTGCTTCTGAGCTCATCCAATGACAAAGAATCAAGCAAAGAACAAATCACAATGTTTTATAAGTTTTAAAATGCTATTTTAGCACAAATACCAGAGCAACTATAGCATAAATCAACAGAGACACCCCAAAGAATGTTTGTACAAGAAATGTAATAAGCTGGTATGAAAAACAGTGTCAACTGGTCCAGATGGCAGAAAAAGCCAATATTCAAATGTATGCTGTTTTACTAACACATTAAAGATCAACATTTTGCTACCTGCTGCTCATGATAGCAGGATTAAAAAAAAAACACACAACACACACAGACTCACGTGTGATATTCTAATCCAGAGAATGAAAGGATCTTAAAGAAATTGTCAAGTGCTTTCTCTACTTCATCTGGTAGTTTTATAGCTTCTGTGGTTCAGAGAAAAATTTGCATCTGAAAATGCAGTTTTCCCCTTATCTGCCTGATGTTGGAGAAAATTAGAAAAGGATGATGAGAAAGTATCCATGCTGTGGCCCTTTGGGGTCTCCTCATACATTGGGGCTGGGGAAAGGTTACCCCAAGTGCCTGCTTTGAGGTGCTTCCCCAGGCAGTGTAGCTCTTGGACACCTGAAGAGATCTGTACAGTAGATAGAAGCATTTGCCCCTCTACATAGTGAAAGGACAACACAGAACCAGCCGTGGATGGCGGGGCCTAAGGAAAGTGGGTTAGGGCTGCAGATTCGGCAGGGATTCGGCAGGGAAGCCCCCAAGGAACTCTCAGCTCCCTCTCGGAGTGTGTACTCTTAAGCTGTTGGATTTGGGAACCTATTGATCTGAGTTCAAATCCTACCTCTACCAAGCAGACCTCGCACAGGTGACTTCGGGTGGTGACCTCAGCTCTGAGAAACCACTGAGAATGCAAACCAAGCTGTACGGCTGGGTGGGCAGATAGGACAGGACAGGTGGGTGTCTATAAACAGAGCAAACCGGACCTGTGACACAGCTGGCCACAGATGTGTAATTGGGCTTACCTGGTGGTTTGTTTGTTTTTTTGTTTTGTTTTGAGACAGGGTTTCACTATGTAATCTCACTATATAGTTCAGGCTGGCCTTGAACTCCTGGAAGGCCTCCTGCCTCTGCCTCCCAAGTGCTGGGATTATAGGTGTGCACCACCAGGCCCTACTTATCTGGTGATTTTAAAAATTTCTAGAGTGCATGTCATGATCCAGATTGCCTCGCGTGCCACATGGCTGTGGTCTGCAGCTCCAGTAACCCACAGCCGCTGGGGTATGGAGCTGCAGGAGGTGCTGCTCCTTTTCCCTACAGGACCTGGGCTGCCCACCAAGCAGAGAGCAGGTGAAGGATGAGAGCTGCGCATCCTCCTGGACTCTTAGCCCTGCCCTCCTGTGTCCCCCACCCTCCCAGCAAGGGCAGGAGCAGCACTTCCCTGCCCTTGTAGGCATTGAGCACCTAAATGGTGGTCCCCAAAGCCATCTGTCCCAGAACCTTTAAGTTTGACTTTCTTTGTTAAAAGGCTCTTTGTAGCCAGGTGTACGTGCCTGCAAAGCCTCTGGAAGGCTGAGGTAGGAAGATCGCAAGTTTGAGCCTAACCAGGGCAAAGCAGAAAAAAAAAAAAAAAAAAGTTAGAATGTAGCTCAATGTGAAAACCTTGGGTTCAATCTCAGTATTGCAAAAGGGGAGGGGTCTTTGCAGATGGAGCTCAGGATCTTGAGATGAGACCATCTTAGTTTATCCAGATGGACTCTAAACTCCATGACAACGTCCTTAAGAGAAAACTGTAGAGCTCGCAAGATAGCTCAGCAGACTGAAGCACCCAGTTAGGGAAGCGCAGGGATAGCAGTTCATCCCCCACACGCTGCGTTGCCAGCCCCACCCCCAGGGCATGATGAGCTGGCCAGAATCTGGGTGGGGCCAATGCCTTTAATCCCAGTGCTGGTCAGGCTGAAAGCAGGAGGATCACTATGAGCCTGAGCTGTGTAATGAGGCCCTACAACAAGCAAATATATTAAAAGAAAAAAAAAAAAACATGAAGTTGGAGGCAGAGGCTTCTGTGACTTGGCTACAAGCTCAAGAACACCTACTGCCTGCCACTGCTGCAAGCAGGGGTCAAGAGCCTCCCCTGGGCCCTATTTCTGCACTTCTGGTCTCACATGGGGAAGCAAGCACATTGCTGTTGTTTTAAACCACCAGGCTGGGGCTCACTCACTGGTGCTGCCTCGGGACCCTGACAGGTGAGCATCCAGCCTCCGAGCATCTGACCCTTTGATTCAGCTTCTTAAGGTCTCCGGGATCTTCTCTCAGCCTACAAGACCCTTGGGCCCACAGGATCACTGAGTTCTAGCCCTACTGACCAGGTGGCAGCTAGGGCACCAGGCCGCACCACCTCCCAGCCCTGGCCTGTCTGCTGCCTCTGCCTGGGACTTCCACCAACTGCGAACCTTCTCAGGGAAGTGGGCTCGGACAGTGACCTCTGTGATGAGCACAGGCCATGTTGTCTTGCTGGGCGGCCCCTCCCCCAACCTAGAAGCATTTAGAGGACAGGAAGTACATCTACTATCTTTGATCTCCACTGAGGGAGCCCCACACAAGAAGTGCTCAACACAGTGATGGATGGGCAGAGCAGCTTGGGAGTACACGGAGGCCATTTGCACAGAGAGGGAAGTGGGGTCACGTGGTATGATGTTAACTCACTATGCTGAGAAAAACGTAAAAGGACAACAATATCAAGTGCTGGAGAGAATGTGGGAGAATATTCCCAGGTCTATGGTCTGGTACAATTAGTGGCATGTTTCAACATTTTAAGTGCATATACTCTGTGACCCAGAAGTTCCATTCCTCTTATCACTCTGGAGAAATCTTTTAGCAAAGCAGCCTATGCAGGCACCTGCATTGTACCTCTGTCACAAGAGGTAGGTACAATTATCCTAGAGGTCAGGAAAAGGCTGGTGAAATAAATCATGTTAGCCACACAAAGGGCGCAGTCAGGGACAAAGTGTGCCTGCCTCTGGGAGCACAGTGCCAGCCCGAAAGATGGCGAAGGAATGATCGCAGCTGAGCAGGCTGGGCCACACCTGTAGGCCCAGCCCTCGGGAGGCTGAGGCAGGAGGATTGCCATGAGTTTGAGGACAGCCTGGGCTAGATAGTGAGTTCAACACCAGCCTGAACTACATACTGAGACCATGTCTCAAGACTAAATTTAAAAATGAAAAGGACTGGAGATGGAGATCAGTGCAAAAGCCCTGATTTGAATTCCCTATTACCACAAGGAAGGAAG
>PVKN010028688.1:0-13182 GCA_004027915.1 Capromys pilorides
AGAGAATGGAAGCCACACATTCACTGGTTACAACCCAATGGACTCAAGATTCTGCAGGTCCTCCTGGGGGCCCAAGAGTGAAACAGACCTGCACCTGCACAGCCTCTGTCACATTAAGACTGAGCCTGCCTTGAGGCCTTGTCTGCTCTTTAACAGTGTCTGCCAGAGGTGACAATCAGCAGTGCAGAGCACAGCGCAGGCATCAGAAGGCTCTGGAAGTCCAGGGCAGCTGGCTGAAGCTACCTGGCCTCTGGCAGGAAGATGGGCAAGGCCCCAGGACACACACTAGGTCACCTTCCCTTAACTAAATGCAGTGACCATCACCATTTCTCTGGGAATAATCATGAAATTGACCCCGGGATCATGTCATCAAATACCCATCTTGATAGAATCCAAATTACATAACTGGCATCGCCCAGCACTGCTCCGTCACACACCCGTCATGGCTGGGTTTGTGGAGGGGCTTCCTCTGCTGGTGTCCTAAAGAGCGGGCACAGAAGTCCTTGTTAGCATTTTGTGCCTGCTCTGCTAAAGGTCGTGTAAGAGCTTACATTACCAATGCAGAGTTTTATGTAACTTTGGAAGAAGTAAGCAGTAGAGGTGAATTGTGCTGTCAATTTGAGGTTGCGATCTACCCACAAGCAGTCTCTTTTTTGAAATGAAATCTATATTTGAGTCAATTATAAGAAAGGTGTAACCAAAGTTCATTTTATTATAAGTCTAATGAATGGAGTTACATTTCCAGTCACTTTTACAAGGGAAGCAGACCACTGTAAATTACTTCCATGGATTATTTCCAATGAAAATAATATTTCTTAGTAAGAAATAGATATACTATTTATTCAGATTAATATATCTTAATTACTACTATACTAGTTCCTTATGTTTGATTTTTAAGAATTTCTCTCATCCTTTAGCTATTCCTTAGTCAAAGCTTTTTCAAGCAAAATGTCACAAATTGAATACAATGATGTGTTTTTACTCAGATCAATGAAACCTACAATAATACTCCGGCCAGCCTACTGGAGGTGAAATTAGATGTTGAATCTTATCTAAAATTACTATTAAATGAAATCTGAAGTTCTTTTTCAGGCATCTCTGTCATCATTATACAACAGATGATCATAGGGTCTCCCTGAATGCTATGTTGAGTTGGGGACTCCCAGGAATTGAGTTTCGAGGAGAAATAATAAGAGAATCACATTGTTCAACCAAGTGAACCAAAAAAAATTTGAAGGAGAGAAATCTAAGAAAATTTGGGATGAGAGAAGAAGGTAAAGTAGGAAATAAGGGAGCTGAGTGATAGCGCAGCCATCTAAGCCCCTGCCTGGTAAGCACAAGAACCCAAGTTTGATCCCTAATACCACATTCTGGGCAGACCCTGGAATCCTGGGCACGCCATACATAGAAACTAGGCATAGTGGCATACACCTGTACTCCCAGTGCTGAGAGACTAAAACAGCAGGATTACTGTGAGCCTGAACTGTGTAGCAAGGTTCTCTATTAAGAAGATGAAAAAAGAGAAGGAGGAAGAGGAAGAGGAATGGTAGAAAATGAATAATGAAAGAGCAGAAGGAAATTCCAAGTAGTAGAGTCATTTAAAAGGCTACTAGACTTTCTAAGAAGAATATCAATATACAATTTCAAGCATTCTAATGTCTGCAACATAAAATATCTCCATGTTTTGATTTTTGGTAAAGAGTTCTCTGTCTCTCTTCTTTCATAAAAATAAAAAAGAGGCTGCCTAAGACAGTAAAGTGATCCATTATTTGTGTTATGTGGAAATAAAGTCCAATGACAGAGATGACTATAAGAACATAACCCTTCCCTGATGTTACTGTTATTTCTGAATCATATCCATTTTGGAGGAAGATTAAAGATGGAGAAATTCTTTTGGTTGTGAAGATGAGAAAGAGCTTCTGGCCAGTGGAGTGAAAGCCATCTCTAAAGGTTTCTCAGGACTTAATTACTGCAGGGCTTGGGGACAGTGCAGCAGAGTTAAAACTGCTTAGAAACAAAATAGACCATTGGAAGAAGGGAGACTAATGAGCTCCTATAAAAAATAAAAGTTCTGACATAAGCAAAAATGATTTTAATAGAAACTGGTAAGAGATCCAGGGAGCAAGGATGTAGTCATGGAATAGTAACAAAAAAGGACATGAGCACTAACATGATGGAGGCAAATGTTTTAAAGACATCTGATATAGGCTTCAGAACCTGCATGAGTTTCTTCACCTAGAGGAACTGGGACTTATTTTTACCAATGGATATATATTTGTTGTATTCAATGGGATAAAATGTATAGCAAGTCTATAATGTAAGTTTAGTCATGTTCAACTAACTTGTTAGCACTTTTTATTGTTGTAGAGTTTCTAGTTTGATATGAAAAATCTTCCAGTATGTACATCTCTAGAACCAAAAACGTTAGTTTTCCAGTTCTGCTCCCTCCCTCCCCCATGCACACCAACATCCAAGTTCCTTCACAGCTCCTGGTAAAACTGCCTTCCCCCACCCTAGACTAATGGTTAGTTGGAAGTTTGTTGTAGTAAGAACATCAATCTATGTATATTGTATTTACATATTTTGAGGCAGTATAATAAACCCCTTTCAACACAGTGGTCTACTCATTTAAAGTTTTATGACTAGATTCCTTCCTCCATGGCTCAGAAAGAATATTGTATATTCCTTATTTATAGGTGAGGATACTAAAATCTCAAAGTGAAAAATCTAGGACTGACTAGGATTTGGTTAGTGGCTCTACTATACTAGCAGCAAACATCACAAATCCTGGTTGTTTTTTAAGGCCCTTGTAAGGCCCTAGTTTGAGTTAGAAAGACTATATATAGTTTAAGTGTATCTTTAAAGAGGACCTCTTATCATCACAAGTGTAAACAATATACTTTTTGAAGTCTGAGTCTTACCTGCAGTGGAGGGCCATTCTCTGACAATTGTTGATGCAATTCTTGAACCCAGAGAAGTCAAGCCAGGTTAATTACATAACTCATAAGTTACTGTTCCAATAAAAGTAATGAATATATCCACACTCCAATGGGGTTAGCATGTAATACCAAGTAGACACAAACAATTAAAAGAACAAGACTGGAAAGGTATATCACCTGTTTGTACAACAGTTGCTCTACATTATAAGCATAAAAGAATTATAAAGGAATGTTTAGTAATGCCAAGTCACTGAGGAATTCGCACTTTATATATCAGCCTTTCCTTTCAGAAAAAGTTCCATTATTATAATCTTCACCTAATTAGACTTATTTTGAAGAATTGCCTTATAAAAATTGGTTGGTTAGCAAGATATGAAAAGGATGCAGTTGAATAATTGGTCATATTTTTAATGAAAGCATTTTTCTACACAGATGACAAAACAATAATAACAGTGAAACCCAGAGAACTCTTGACAGAAAGGGACCAATTCAGTGTTTCACAATAACTGAGAAACATATGTCCTTGTTATGGTTCTAAGTGATGATGTTCTTCATTCTATCACCATGGAAATTGACATCAAATTATTTTCAATATAGTTTTTGAAAGGAGAACTCATACTTCTTGCACATAATAGCAGTATTCATACCATTTAAAGAAACTGATCACCGTGCTAATGGAAATCTACTTGATGATGAATGACATTTTAAGAAATTTTTCTTTATTCTCTAAAAGCAGAATACACTGCCTTGCTTTGTAAGAAAACCTTCTCAACAACTCCATAAGAAGCTATGAGTGACAGAAAAGCTAGTTCAAGCCCAGTTCTCACATTCAAGGGCAAGGTAGTGAGATGAAAGATTTCTTTTCAATTTTAGTTTCTTTTCATTCGAAAGAAAAGGGCAATTGATATACTGTCCTCGCATGTGTCTGAGCAGACTAGATAAATTCATAAATGTTGTGCATACTTGAAGTCAAAAGCAAGCTTATAAAAGAAAAAGCAAGATGTCATCAGTTGGAGAAGAGCTCAGACTTTTCAAATTAAGAAAACGCCACCTTTCAGTTGCAGCCTGACCAAGTGGCAACTGAAATGGGACACTTGCCTGGTTAAGAACCATAGAGAGCAAATGTCTGCCTCTCCACAAATGCATCCTCTCTTTTCTCCCCAGTCAATGGCATGTGCTCTAAAATGGTATCTTTTCACCTATACTTATTTCCACCATTTCCTGAAGACTGCTGGAGAGGGGCTTTCTCAGTGGTTAGCACCTGTAGTAGATGACAGATTGATACCCCAAAAACTTAGCCCCTTTTCTATGGACTCCTCATCCATTCCGCAATGAAAATTCTATTTCTCTGAGTTACAGGCATGGCCACCCTTGCACCGAAACTCCAAGACAGACTCGGGATGGAGGAAAATGTCATTGCAGGAGTTCATATTGATGGAAAGACTGGAGATAATAAATTTTTCACAACAATTTTTCTTTCTTCATAATCTTTCTGTCTCCAACTCGTAGAAGTAGCAGATTCTATTGTAGTTGGGTATGTCCCACTGTGCCTGGCAATACTCCTTTCCAAAGATAAATTCATGGACTGTCACTAGTAGAACCAAAATATTTACAAAGTTCCAGTGTGGAGATTCTCTAAGGAGAACTGCTGTCTGATATTGCCACTAAAAAAAAGATTAAAATCAACAATTAAACACATTTCAAGGGAAGCAGTGGATTTATGATAGTCTCTCAACACTCTCAATCAAAACAGGAGTTTTTCAAAGTGCCAAAACCACTGCCTTCTTCTAAACAGACACCAGTTGTAAGTAAAAAGTGGTGTGGGTGGCAGAGAGGCAAGCTCTGCCAAGACCTGTAATTAAGAAAAGAAAATGTATAAATTAAAGAGTAGACACATATAAAGAGGCCGAAGCCAAAACAAGCAGTATGATTCATTCCTCACTGAGATACAAAATAAAGGGATAATGGAAAATTCACTGGAGCTGGTCTCTAGATCTCATGGCTTAAAACGTATCCTTTTGTTCTCATATTTAAAATATTGCAATTAACACCAGCCTAGAAAAGTTAGTAATCATACACACACACACACAAAGCATTGTGGTGGATTAACTAATGGTCAACTTGTATGTCAACTTGTAACACCCAGTTGAACTGAGGCACCATGATTCTGGGTGTGAAACACCCCTGCAGACTGTTCCCAATAGCACAAAAGGAGAACTACAGGAGAAGATGGTTCCTTCTGGAGAAGCTTGCCAAACTGGTTTTCCTCATTTAATCTAAGCTGTTCTCTTCATCAGATTTGCTCTAGTCCTTGTTGTAGTTGGGGAAGGCTACAGTTCTCTTGAGGGGTGCTCTTGTCTTTCCTTGAATGTCACTTCCTGGGGCCATTGCAAACTTCTCAGCCTAATCTCAGAGATCATTCACCTCACTGGCACAGACTTTCTAGCTTCCACCACCCCAGCACATATTCTTGATAAAAAGTTGTAAGACACATTGTTGTGGGCCCTGGGCTTGGAGCTGAACATTTTGAGGACATTGCTAAGGGGTCCAGGCCTTCAAGTGTACTCATATGGGACATTATCCTGGGATCCAGGCTCTCTTCTAGACTCTTTGGGTCTCTGGGTGAGTGGAAAGACATCATTCACTCTTCTAAAGTTGACTTTTGGATAAATATTATAAATAATCCTACCAATTATGTCTTGTGTTAAATCTATGCTCTTGCATACCCTGAGTACAACACAATTTATGTCGGAAATGGGATGAAGAATTCTGCTGGAAATTAAGCATTCCACCACAACCATGAAAGTGTAAAGAAGAAGAAACAAACTTTTATTACTAAGCATCCACTACTCCCATGGAGTAGCTCTTGCTTCTGTAGATGAGGCTCATGGGGCTGTCTTTCTATCTATCTATCTATCTATCTATCTATCTATCTATCTATTTATTTTGCAGAACTGGGGTTCGAACTCATGACCTTGTACTTGCCAGGCAGGCACTTGTGCCACGGAGCTATCTCCCTGGCCCTGTGGGGCTGTCCTTAACCAGGAATCCTGAGTTAGCAGCAGAAGCTGGATTCAGAAAAGAACTTGCGATGTGTTTCCACTACTTCTCCCCCGCCAAAAATATACATATATTATATTATATTATATTATTATATTATCTTATATACAAGCTTTTGCATTGTCACTAATATCTGTAAATTTCACCTACTTCATAAAGCTAAGAATACTATGATATCAATAATGCTATCAAACGTTGAGAGCAGTTGTGTCTTTCCTTTGTCTATCAAAGTTTGCTAATGTCTTAAACTTATATACTATTGTTCCTTTGTCAGTTCATTATCATTCAAGAATATTTTGGGAAGCGTGGGTTTATACATAGTGATGTGGCATTTTTAAAGGGAGAAACACAATTTTCTGGGAATTGAGGCTTATAGAGTGGAGAAGCAGTTTAAATACCATTTCTCTAAGCCTCATATGCATCAGACTTAGAAAATATAACTATCTTAGTTTCCCCAGGGATTTAATAATTGATTTACTCTACAGATATTTCAGAATGTTTGTCACATGCTATGTACTGCTTTTAATATTGAGATTTAAGATGAGCAATAACTACACCTCTGGCTATCATAAGGCACATCAAACTGTGAGTAAATAAATTGTCTTCTGTGAAATGTTCACTAAAGAATTTTATAATCCTGGTAGAGCATGTCATGGTGGGAATGATGGTGGAGGAATCTGATCCATTCTTGGGGAACCAGGACAGGCAATCCAAGGAAAATGCTATTGGCAGTAAAATCTGGAGAATACATACAGACTGACAAAAAGAATGGAGGACACATAATTATGAGAATAAACAATAGGAAACATTTTGATGTTCAAGAGAATAGGGTTGGCTTAAGAAATTAAATATGCATCTCTTGTGGATATGCTTCAAAATATGCAAAATGAGTGATGAGAGTAAGTGAAGCTAGAGGGCCGTTGACACCAGGTCACTCATGGATGCAGAGCACACGTATCTTAGCTCAGGCAGCTGTAGCAACAGCGCAGCATAAACAGTACACACTTCTTAAAGTTCTAGAGATAGAAATCTGAGACCACAGAGCCAGCAGATCTGGTTCTGGTGAGGGCAATTCCTCTGGTACAGATGACTCTTCTCTACCGTAATCTTGCATGACAGAAAACAGAAAGATAAAAACCTCTTTTGTGGTTCCAGTTATGAAGGCCAAGTCCCATTAGGGAGGGCTCCACCCTTATGACAGGAACACCTCCTACAGGTGCTGCTTGCTCATATAACCACATTGTTGGCCAGAATTTCAACATTTGAATGTGTGGGGGACACAGACACTTAGCCCACAAAATCATCTCAAAGATACTGATTCTCATTTTGAAAATACAAGAAACTCCCTACAGAGAAATTTCTGGAAGAGCAACATGTGAGTTACACATATAAGGCGTATATATAGATAATGTTAAGGAACTATCCATCACTTCATATGTAGAGCATTTTACAAATCCAAGTTTGATTTTGTGTTAGCTTTTTAAACAGCAAAATTTTCTGAGATAATTAACTTGTGAAGAGAGAAAATTAGTTTTGGTTTGCACTTTTAGAAAACCCAGTCCATGATTGATTGGCTCATGGTTTTGGGATTGCAGAGACATGGTTAATCACGGTGAGAGGGGAATGGAAAGAAAAATCTTCACCCCATGCCCAGGAAGCAAAAGAGAAATAGGGAGAAGCCAGTGCACCATACTGTTCGGAGCAGCACAGTGCCAATAACTTAAAGATCTCCCAAAAGATTCCATGCCCTGGGGATTCTACCACCTCTCACTAGCATCACTCTTGGTACCAAGTCTTTAAAATATGGCACTTTAGGAAACACTGATCCAACTATAGCAAGTTCAGAGAACTGACTTTTGTTGTCTATAGAAATAATCACATACATTCTCCTGTAAGATGTATTATAATGAACTACACTTAGTCACGATACATTATGTCACTTTTAGATTCTGATATTATGTCATATTCTAATTTGTTGCTAATTTGTTTTAAGTTTCTGCAAAGGTTTTCATAGATGAGATTGCACTGGAGTATACGTTTTGCATATTCTTTGTCAGTTTTGGTGTAGCTGTGAATTTGACTCATAGTAAGAAGGTGAACATTTTCATACTTTTGTAAAGCCATGGAATGATGAAATAGGCTTGAAAATATCCAAACTTATGAGGTTTGGGAGCACTATTTCATGAAGTCATCTGTCTTCAGATGCACTTTCGTGGAGTAATTCTTTTGAATATTTTTTAACTCATATGGAAATATATCAGCAGAGAATTTCTGTCTCCCTTGGTGTCAGGCTTGGTAAATGACATTTTTTCAGAAAATTAAACATTTCACAAAGGCTTTCAAGTGTTCTAGGCAGATTGGTGCATAAAAGTCTATTTTTCAAAAAGAAGTGTCCTCTTTTTATAGCTATTTAAACATACTCATGTCATGAATTTTTCCTTGATGAAAGTTAGATTTGCTAGAATTAGCTGTTTTGTAATTTCCCCCCAAAGACCAAATGTTTAGACTAATTTACTAGAGTTTTTCGCATGCACTGTGTTGGATTTTTCTAACCAATCAATTGCTGTCATTGTCATACTTCCTCTTCTCATTCCTCTTTTCTTGAGTTGGTGGTGATGAACTTTCAGGAAAAGTTGGCAGATAAGTAGTTAGATTTTCAAGTCTATACCTCAATAGAAGCTGAAAATTAAGATTAAAGCCTGGACAGAAGTATGTGCTCTTCTTTCATCGTGTAATGTGGCTGCCACGTGGCTGGGTTCCTTTGTAGCATGACTGCTTATTTGGTGAGTCAAGTGAAGATGTTTTATTAAACAAGATAGAATCAGTATCATTCATGACTCAGCCTCAGAAGTATCTCAGACTTGTCTACTTCATACTATTTGTACTTTGCTCTTGATGCCAATAATCAAAGTTCAGAAAGTCCTGGAAAAAAAAAAAGAGTTTCTCAAACTGAACGTATAGTCAGAGTCATCTGGATGATTTGGTGAAACACGAAACATAGACTGTGGTTGGACTCCACCTCCAGCATTTTCAATTTAATTAAAATCAATAGTTTAAGGTTCTGAGGTGGGAGCTAAAATTAGCATTTCTACCAGCATCCAGCTTCACTGATGTGGCTTGCTGGTAGATCTCTGGCTAGGTGAGTCAGAGAAACAGGAAACCAGGGAGGAGGGGACCTGAGAGAGTGCTCTGTAAAGACCCAAGGAAAAGATCAAGACAGTCATGTTTATGGAGAAAGCAGATAAGGGGATGAAGCCGCTGAAGCCAAACAGAGAAGGAGTTCAAGAGAGGGCAAATGGGAGGGTTAATCCCATTACTGAAACTTAATTATCTTTCTTTCATCTTATTGCTCTGAGAGTATCTAATTTAATTTACATCAGAAGATAGAATTTGCTTTTCTTTTATTTTGACCTGAATCCTATATGTAGACCCTTCTTGAGGAAGACACATTTCAAAGTCAAATTTATTGGACTCAAATGTATAAATTAAATAACATGTCCTAGGTACAGAGATTGAGTGATCCTGTTTTTCTGCACCAACAAAGGGCAGTACTCACTCATTAATTCATAAGCTCAAGGATTATCTGTGTATTACATGACATGGTGTCACACTTGTGTTTGATTCTGGGTATTACGAATTCCCTAGCAATTTACGTAAAACAAGTAGAATGGTCAAGGTAATAAGAAAAAATTAATCGAGGAATTATCTGGTGTTCTCACTTAGTATTCACCTCCATTTATTTTCTGTCTCCACTTTATATTGGGCTAAAACAAAAAATAAAGCCCATTGTAGGCAAAGATAATTAACAGCTCTTTCCTTGGTGCAACACAAAGAATCCTAAGATGTGGGGATTATTTTATCTGTCATGTGATGGGCTCCTGATGGTTTAGAAGACACAGAAGGGAAAAATAAAGAGGTAATGATGACATCAATGAAAGACTCAAAGCCAACAAATTATACTACTGCGGCTATTCAAAGGGGAGAAGCTGTTTCTTTATGTCATAGAATTCAGGTCCTCAAAAGGGATAGAAAAGGAAGACTCCCAATCAGGGAAGTATAACAGCCATGTACCTGCACCCTGACATGGTTTCTGAAGTTTTCTTACTTTGCCGACTCTTCCCTGTGGTATGAGGCACTATAAGTACCTGTGACATACATGTTGAAAATTATTTGGTGCGTCCTCTCATTTGACTCTTGCTATCATCTACATTTCTGGAGGATGATTAGGATACACCGTGAAGCTTGTCACAGAGCCTAATGATAAGCCTCTCTCAGCCATGTTAATTCTACGTTATTTTCTGTGTAATACCTCTGTTTAAATTGCTTGGTAAGCTAATTTATGTTTCATAATAATAATAAGTAGTAGTAATACTGAAGGTTAGCCCAAAGGCCTTCACACTGAGCTCTATTCCTAGCCCTTTAAGTTTTCAATCTTGAGATGAAGTTGCTAAATTTTCCAGGATAGGCTCAAATGCGGGCTCTTTCTACTTCAGCCCCACGGTGTTAAGATTATAGGCATGAACCAACAATACTGCTAATTTAGACTTTATTTTAGTAGTAAAATGCACCCATTTCACTCTTCCTAAGAAGAAGCTGGTTAAGGGGTGGGAACCATGTGGCCAGGAAAAGATCAGTGAGTGGTGTTCTATTGACTAGTAGTTAATGACTCATTCACCATGCTGATAGAATCCACACCACTTCCCACCCCTGGCAGGATATCACCACGAACTAGATTTTCACTACCCAATCTACCACCTAAGGAGAGCTCAGTTGCTCTCCCAGGGCAGGATATGGCTCAACAGGCTGCTACCACTCCCCACTGTGGAGAGGGGGTGGGAAGAGAGAGCCCAAGGAGATGGAGGCAGGCAGTGGTGGAGCCAGGAACACAATAGAGTTTTTTGGTTTAGTCAAAGGCAGTGAGGGTTAATAGGTTGGGTATGAGGCTGACTTACATGTAATAAATACAAGATTAGGAGGAGTTAGCTACTAATATATGAATGATAAACTATAATAAAAGCAAAGGCTTTTTGGGAAAGCCTTACTGAAAAGCTTTTGAAGAATTTTGATAGTAGTATTTCTCAGTTAAATTGACCTGTACGATTTCCTTTAAACCACTATTTTTTTCTTTCCCTTTCTTTAAAAATAATACATTGTAACTGTCCTTTGTCTCATAGATGGTGAACACAGGATTGGCAGGGCAAGCGCTTCTGTGCAGGCAGAGGTGCGTGCTGTGCAGTTTTCTATCCGCGGCGTATATTTGTGCAATTACTCAATTCTTACATGAAGGCAGGAAGCTGATAAACAAGTAGCTATAGAAGTCCCAAGAGAAAGAATGAGATCAGAATTGTCTTAATGTTCCCAAGTATAATATATATGTAAAAAAATGGGTTTCAGGCTCCCAGACCATTTCATTCACTTTATAAAAGCAGTAAGATAGACAAAGACATGCTTATTTCTGCTGCAGTAATAGTATGTGTCGGGATCACTTTGCATGAAGGTTAGCACAATCATCCATCATTATAGCTGAGCTGCACATTTTCTGTTCAGCATTGATAGATTTTTATTTTAACCTTATAAGTTCCTCAAGGGACTCTATTAGGGACACTGTCATTTTTTATTCTACTCTGTTACTTCTCTTTTGTAAACTTTGATGTATGCAGACAACACATACTGGCTAGGGAAATTTAATTAGGTAAGTCTACAAATTAATTGTTGCAATTAGACCGCTTCTAACGGCCTTGTGTTATGAATTTATTTATGCAGTAATTATCGGATGTCTGGGATAAAAGCCGACAGAGTTAAAGGTGCTACCTTTCAGATGTATGCCCAGCACTCCATGTTAATTAGCCACAAAAAATAAAAGTATGTATTTTACATTGGAGAAGGAAAAAGGAAGTAAAACTTCCCTCCATGTTCACACTCACATACAGATTGTTGAAGAGTGACTCGATAACACAGCTTTAAAAGGATTATTTTTATTTCTGTTCGCAAAATGCATAATATTAGACATCATATAAATCACTGCAAAACAATTTGCCACTCCATAAGCTAGATGGAAAACATAAACTATAGCTCAATTCTATAAAAGATATCTAGTTTTATTTGTTTATTATAACGATTATCAAGGGTATCTTGGAGTAAAATGAAGACATTTTCCGTATGCTTGGGTTTTGATCTGTAGAATCCTTTATGATGGTAAATTTTATGGATAATTTGTTTGAAGAAATAACAAGGACTCTTCAAGTTGCTTCCTGCAATACTTTGTCTGTAACAAAGGGAGCACTGTAGTTGATGGTGGGGAGAGACGAACCTGATGCTGCACCATCATTCGACAAGAAAAAAGCAGGAAGAGACAGAAGTAGATGAACACAAGTCTAAAAGTCAGAGAGCAAGGTCAGAATGAATCACTGGTAGAAATGCAAATTGGCCTAATTTTCCCAAAGAACAGCTTTGAAATTGGTTCCCAGTCACTTTAGAAACTTCATTAGTTTTGATCCAGTAATTGAAAATGTGGGTTTTTATCTTAAGCAAAAAATACCAAATTTAGAAATATCTTCATGTACAATATTCAACTTAGCATCGATACTAGTAACTTCCAAACCTAAGCAATCTATGTAATAGTCATTATTATTACACATAGGAAAATGGAAGTAAGTACCTCTTCAATTTTGGTATGACCACATTAATTTAATAAATATTTGTTAATCACCTACTGTATGTAAGAATTTTACACATTGGGGACACCAGAGGAAAATAATTCCTTCTCTTAAGTTATATTCCTTTGAGGGAAGACATGTAATAAGTGTGTTAAAATAAATCTTATAAGGGCTGGCGAGATATCTCAGCAGACTAAGCCCCTGCGTAGGCAAGCTTAGGCAAGCACAGGGGCTGAGGTTCTATCACTGGCCCCCTGAGTCTAAGTGTGGTGGTATGCTCCTTTAATCCCAGTGCTGGGGAGGTTGAGAACAAGAGGATCACTATGAGTCCAAGCTGTGTAATGGGATCTTGTACCAAATACAATAAATAAATAATATTGCAAGTGTAAATGAATCTTAATTTATAAGAAGAAGAAGATAAAACTATGAGGGTTGCTAAGGTGGAGTGATGCTGGAGTGTGGAGTGTTCCATTTTGGAAGAGTAATCCAAAAAGACCTTTCTGAGATGGTGACATTTGAAAAGAGTC
>PVKN010028689.1:0-13180 GCA_004027915.1 Capromys pilorides
TGCTGGGATTACAGGCATGCACTACCAAGCCCAGTTTTTATGTTACTTTGAAATAGTCGTACTGAGTTTTGCAGGCTGCCCTTGAATCTTCAATCTTCCTGCCTCAGCTTCCCCCAGGTACCTGAGATCACAGACATAAATCATCATGCTTAACTTTTTAAAAAGTAGTTTCCTCACATCTCTATGTACGACTAGACAGTATTCTATTTAGTTGACCTTTTCTGCATCCCCAGCCCTCTCTAGATTGCCCAGGCTGGCGTGGTGGTGCAAGCCTGTAATTCCAGCACTCAGGAGGCTGAGGCAGGAGAATTGCTGCAAGTTCAAGGCCAACCTGGGCTACCAAGTGGGCTGAAAGCCAGCCTGAACTGCAAAGGAGACTCAGTTTCCAAAAGATCAATCAGTCCATCAATCAATTAATAAATGAAATTAATTGCCTAGGCTGGCCTAGAATTTTTGATCTTCCTGCCTCAGCATTCTGAGTAGCTGGGATTATATACATATGTCACCAACTCTAGTCCTACATAATTGACAAATTTACTTCTTAGATAGTTTACATGTTTATGGATATTGATAAGATATTTCCTGTTATATTTTGAACAACTTCTCATTGATTATTTATTCATCTATTTATTCGATACAGAGTCTTGAACTGTAGTTCAGATCGTCTGTCTCTGCCTCCCCAGTGCTAGGATTATAGATGTGCACCACCACACGTGTTTTTGGGGCTCTCATGGTGCACCAGGGATTCTGGGGCCAGTGACGGGCAGTATTGGAGATCACATTCAGGTCCTCGCACTTGCCAGGCAGATGCTTAGCCCATGAAGCTGTCTCCCCAGCCCTTGTTTTGTTCTTGAGTCAGGGTCTCACTGTGTCATCCACCCTGATCCTGAACTCACTCAGTAGCCTGGGCTGGCCTCAAACCCTTAGTGATCCTCCTGCCTCAGCCTCCTTAGTGCTGACGCGTGCTACCACGCCTAACCTTGAATAAATTATTTATAGTGTCCATGAAGGCAAATTATTTTATTATTTTACTTAAAGAATCATTTCATTTCCTTTTAGACCAACTAGGTCTTCTGAGTTCTCATAATTTCCTAACACCTAAGTGGATGAGATCATCTCCTGACAGGAAAAGTACCCAGGAAAGGCAACGACCCTGTTATTTATAAACACAGGAGCTGGTTTGGCTGTGAACTTTACCGAAGGACAGTTGTCTTTGGGAACTGTTAGGCTTTTTCACACCACACGGTGGGACTGAGTCATTGTGACATTGTGTGACACAGAGGGCCACCTGCTTCTTTTGCCTCCTGGAACACACCCTGGGAGTGAATCAATTTCAGTCATTCTCCCACCCATTCATTCATTCATTCATTCACTCCTCCCTCCTCCTGTAATTGGCAGGCGGAGGCCATTCCCAGGGATTGGCCGGGAGCCCAGCCCGGGGGGCCTCTGCCAGGTCACAGGAAGCAGCCTCGATTCTTGCTAGCGGAGGCTGAGCTTGCAGTCCGGCCAGCCCAGCCTGGCAGCCCTGTGGCCTGCAGCCCTGGCTTCTTACGCCTACCCTGCAGAGGTGCAATGTCGCGCCCAGGATGCCCTTCATTTGCATCCCGGGCCAGGCTGCCCTGGGGCTCTGCTGGCGGCGCCCTCCTTTCTTCTCTCCATCCCCTGTTTCGGCTCCAGCCTGCTTCCCTGCCTGCTGCCTCAGTTTCTGAGGCCCTGCAGGGGCCAAGTGCTGGGGTTCCGCACGGGTTGACCCCTCTAGCTGCGGCTGCTTTTCACTTTCTCTCGGCGTCTCCCCCCTCTCCCCTTTCTCTGGGTGGTGCACGGCGTCGGTCTGCACGGCGCTCGCTTCCGCCGCACCTGGCGGCCGGGTCCCCACTCCAAGCTGGTCCGGGCCGGCCGGGGGCGGCGGAAGCTGCCGGGCCCGATAAGGCCGAGGCCGGGGCTGCGGCGAGACGAGATGGGGACCCTGGGGGGTGGGACCCAAGGGACTGGGGGGGAGGTGCCACCCCGCCTCTGGACGGCCACACGGGACAGGGGGCGTCACGCCTCAGTTACCTCCACTGGAAAGTGGGGTGGGAGGCCCAGCGCCTGCGGGGCTGCTGGGGCCAGAAGTCCTCATGGGTGCCACACCCCCTACTCCTACCGGACCATCCAGAGCACCCCCTGGGGTGAGGCCTTCTCGTGACTCCCCAAGGGCTTATACCCCACTCCAGGGAGTCAGAGGAGCCCTGGAAGCCGCTAACTGCGCTTCCCCAGCTCCCAGCATGGCCAGGCTGTGGTCCCCACTGGGGAGCAGAGCAGCAAGCATTTGGGGACTACTGCACCCCAGCCTCATCCAGAGCCCTCTCAGGGGGTTTTGACCCTGGGAGCAGGAAGGGACACTTGCTAAGAGGACAGAAAGGGGCTCAGGGTCAGGGCCCTAAACTTGGCATCAGATAGGACAAGGGCTCTGGCCTGGTTAGGTTCGCATCTGGAGCCCCGCCCCTTCTGGCTTTTGGTCTGAGACACGGGAGGGGAGTGACAGTGACTCCTGGCCAGATGGGCTGAGGGGCCAAGCTCCTGGTGGCCAGAGATCAGCTTCCTCTTGGTGATGTCTCCGGGCCCCACGATGGGGCTTTGTGGCGCCCATGTTGGGGGCCAGCCCCCCCCCAACACACACACAGGGCATGACTCCTCTATAGCTGCAGAGCTGGGGTTTAAAGCCAGCTCTAGCCAGGGGGAGTGTGGCAGCTCCCCTGTCACCCCGCCATCCAGGCGAGCAGAGGCCCAGGGGCTTCACCCAGGAGGCTGTGCTGCATCCTGGGGTTCACCGGCCGCTCTCATGTGCCCGCATCCTGGAAGTTTCCCAGTGGAGCAACGACAGTGGCTGGGGTGGTGGCCGGGGCTGACACTCCTGAGCTCCAAGTCCCTTCCAGAAGTGCTGCTCCCCTGGGCTGAGGGCTGAGAACCGGAGCTCTCACAGCAGAGCTGCTTCTTGCTAGCCGCGCAACCTGGTCGGACAGGGTTCCAGCTCACTATGGGTCCCAGGCTGGCCTCAGACTCTAGGCTCTCCTGCCTCAGCCTCCCACTGGGACTACAGGTGTGTGCCACCACACCGCACTCTCCATTTTCTGAGAAAGGGGGTGAACCACAGCTGTCAGAGCTAAAGGCGCTGTATCCATGAGGTACCCCACGATCACACCAGTTGCTAAATCAGCTGTGGCTGGCCAGGTCACAAGCAGAAGAGGGGGTCCTGCCAGGGTGAGGGTGGAGCCTCCAAGATCTCCAAGCCGAAGCTGAGAAGCCCAGCTAGGATGGGTCAGAAGGAGGCCAAGATCTAGGGTGCTCCAAGAAAGGTGGGGAGCCCAGGTTCCTGCCTAACTCAGGTGAAAGGCGAGGGTGAGAGGAAGCATCTTGGAGGCAGTCGGAGGGGACCACGGGGTGGTGCGGGCCACACAACGCACTCCTGGGGCCCCCACCCACGGCCTCTTGGCCCCTTACTGCAGACATTTGGACTTTTGCGTGTGTGGGGGCCTGGGATTCAAACTCATGATCTTGCACTTGCAGGCACTTGTGCCACGGAGCTATCTCCTCAGCCCCCATTTGGACGTTTTGCTTTTTAAAATATTTTCTTTTTTGGCACTGGGAATTGAACTCAGGCTTCATGCTTGTTAGGCAGAGCTGAGCTACATCCCTGGCCCAACTTCGGGGTAAGTGGGTGCCCCACTCTCCAGTCGGTGAAATAGGTTTGGAGAGGCCGAGTCGCTCACCCAGGTCACGGGCTGGGGTCTGGCACTCCGTAACCTGACTTTGGTCACCATCACATTCTTTTCTTGCTTGATAAGGAGATCGCAGGGCTCCTGGTCCTCTGATGAGGAAACTGAGGCTTGGGGGGCCCTTGTTGGTGGCCCTTGTCCCCTCAGAGCCGCAGGGTGGCAGCTGTCTGGGAATGGCATCAGGAGACCCAGGGCAGGGTGGAGGAGGGGCTCTTGGTGACAGCAATAAGGTCGCTGTCAGAGGAGGGCTACATGTAGAGGCGCCGTTATCCCTGCATCCTGCAGCTGAGGAGCAGGCTCAGGGTGGTCTCCAAAGCGAGCCAGCAGTTTTAAAAATTTACTTTTCATTGTGTTTTATTTATTTTTTTGCAGGACCAGGGTTTGAACTCACGACCTTGCCCCTTCTAGGCAGGCACTTGTGCCACAGAGCTATCTCCCCAGCCCCCATACTTTTCATTGTGTTGAGACCGAGCTGCCATGTAGTTCAGGCTGACCTGGAATTTGAGGTGATGTTCCTGCCTCAGCCTCCTGGAAAGTGCTGGGATGACAGGCCTGGGTCACCAGGCCCAACTTTGAAAATTTTTTTATTTTAAAACAAGTTTGCATCCTTCTCACTCATGTGTGGGGCCCCCTTTTGACGAGTTCAGCCTTTTTCCTGGTGGCCGAGAGGAGACACGCGTGATTACATCTGTGCCTAGGGCCCCACTGTGGACCCCAGGGTGCAGGGCTTGGGGGCAGAGGGGGGACACGGTGGAGGGAAAGGGCCTGCCCACTGTCTCAGTCCCGGGCCAGTCCCAGCTGTGTGCCATGATGGAGCCCACATCCCTCAGGGCCTCCCCATCAGCCCCAAAATCCTTGGCATAGAGAGGGTGTGTTCCAGCGACCAGCTCACAGCAGGGGTTCCTGAGCCCCAGAGCCTGGCCAAGGCCCAGGGACCCAGGAAGGAAGGGTCTCCTGATAGGCAAGACCTGGGCAGTGGCCAGGGGGAAGGGGAAGGAGGGCAGACACGGGCGCCTGGGGGCCGCTGCCTGGCAGGTCCCTGTGCCCAGGCTAGGGAAGTTTCTTATTTCTCCTGCTCCGACTTCCCCCTTTGATTTATTATAGCCATGAAATGCTCTACTCTCTTCTCTTTTCCTTGCTGTCCCCTGGGGCTGGAGGAACACAGGCGTCCCCAGGCGTCGGCCTCGGCCTGCTGCTCCCATCTCCTCCGGAGGCCAGGGCTCTGGGGCCGGTACAGAGGTGAGCGGGGAGCGAGGAGGAGGGGACTGTGTGGCAGGTGTGGCTCTGGCAGCAGCAGGAGCTCCCTGGTGTCCCGGGAGGCTCACCTTGGGCCAGGGGCCTGGGCAGGACTGGGCAGTGGAGCCTTGTCAGGGTCTGGAGGCAGAGGCAGCACCTTCAAATGCCAACTCCTAGGTCAGAGAGATGGCTTCTCTGTGACCCTTGACCCCACCTTCAGATGAAGGGTGGCCAACGCAGGCCAGGCTCAGGCCAGCATGGCACAGAGCCGGGACCCAGAAGAGACAAGGCAGAGGCATGAGGCCCAGTCACCCAGGTCCTCAGGATAGTGGCGGGAGCCCCCTTCCCAGGCCTGGCCCAGGCGCCAGGGCCCGAGTCTGTGTCCAGCCCCGCGTTGCCCCAGCCCCTGTGCGGTGCCTGTGGTAATGGGGCTGTTGGCGTGTTGCAATGGGCTGGGGGTGGAGGCGGCGTGCACACACTTCCTGTGGTGGCCGGGCGCTTCCTGTTTTCTCAGGCGCCGGCCCTGCTGCTGCCGATGTGGAAACAGGGCAGCTGCAGCCAGGGTGGCTCCAGGCTGGGCAGCCTGACCTCGCCACCCCCAGGCCCAGACCTGGCAGGCGGTGGCCCGGGTCCCCCCATACCACCCCCATGCTCGCCTCACCAACAGCTGCCCCAAGAGCAAGGCTGGGCAGGTGGTCTGTCAGCCCAGGGGCCCAGGCCGAGAGGTCCAGCCACGTCCCTGGCGTGTGGCTCCAGCCTTGGCCTCTCCTTCACTGGTCGAGTGTTGCGGCCTCCAGCGGCCCTCCCTAGCCTCAGTTTCCTCTTTTGTGTGGTGTCACAGCCACCATGCCTCATGTAAAGTCCCTCGCCCATTTCTGCCCTACTTTCCATGTCCACGGAGCTCTGGGGATGGCACTGAGCCCCTTGGTGGTGGGGCAAGGAGGGGAACAGGAGAGGTGGCAGCCAGCAAAGGGGGCTCCAGGACGGGCTCCAGACAGAGCCGGGCCTAGAGATGGGAGAGCCAGGGCCAAGTGGCACAGATAGGGTGCTGGGGCCGCAGAGGGACAGTAGTGGGTGACAAGTTGATCCAGAAGGATGCATTGTGGGAGAGAGCTACAGGGACCACCTGACCTCTGTGAACCCACGCACTATGCCAGCCTCCGCTGGCGGCTGCCAGAGGCAGGCAGGACCAGCCCTCCCCTCTGCTGGGCTTCAGGGGCTCCCAGCCTCAGCTTGCCTCGAGGGCCCCCTAGGGCCGGGCCCTCTTCCCAGATCTGCACCGTCTGAGTTTTAAGCTGATGCAGCAGGGAGAGGAGTGGACGCCCCGTGCTTTGGGTTCAGTTTGGAGATAGTGCCGGCCTCGAGGCCAGGCCGCACCCTGAGACCCGCTGTCTCCGGAGCTTCCCATCTTAGCCCAGGGACCAGACTCAGCCCAAGAGGCCTGGGGGTCCTTCAGCCTGAGGCCCGGATGGAGGGGCCGCAGGCCAGCCTGTGCTGATTTGGCGGCTGCTCTGGCCGTTCATAAATGAACGAGCCCCTGTGCCCCAGTCATCAAGCTCTGGAGCTCCCGGGGCCCAGCCGCATTACCTCAGTGACCACAGCTGGCCTGGCTGGCCACCCCAGGGCCCTCAGGGGAGGGGACAGACGCTCAGGCCAGGGCCACCTTGAACGCGACCCCCTTTGGGGCCCATCCCACCCACAGAGCCAGCAGCTATTCACGAGCTGAAACCAGGAGCCGCACTCCAGCGGCATCCAGCGGCCTGCCCTCCAGCTTCCGCTTTCCTCCCACCACCCTGACCTGCCCAGGCCCAGCTGGCCCTGGACGCCCACCCCACCCCCACCCTCACGTCACCCCCACCCCTGCGGCCACCTGCTGGGGTCCCCTCTCCTCACCCTGGGACCCCACCCGCCTGCGCTCCCCACTCTGTCTCAGCCCCCCCTGGCCACATTCCCACAGTTCTCAGTTCCCCTTTGTGCCTGGAAAGGCTCCAGCCGTGGCCACCACCTCACCCTGCTGCTGGGCCCTGCTGGACCTTCATGGTGGACGTGGGGGGTCAGGAGATGCTGGGTACCCGGGCTCTGGGATGCGCTCGGGCGGCTGGCAGGTCCAGGCTATGGTCCCATAGGTGACACAGACATGGTGGGGACAGACGCAGGGCCCCAAAAGACAGCAGGGCACTTGGGCTGCCTCCCTCAGCTTTGTTCCAAGGGGAGCATTCACATTGTTCTGGCCTCAGAAAAGGCTCCTCCCACTCTATCATTAAGGGGAAACTGAGGCTGGGAGAGGGCGCCTTTTGTCTAGGGCCACACAGCTAGAGAGCATCTGGGCTGGGAGCCTCGAGCTCATCAGGAACAGCTAAGATTCCTGCCCTCCTGTCTCCTCTGGCTGCCCTGGTCCGCCTTGTGCCTTGGTGTCCCTCCCAGCAGGATGGCGTCGGCCAGCAGGGGAGAAGGCAGCGGCAGGCTAGCCCGAAGCTTAGCAAGAAGCTGGCTGAGCCCCCAGGGTCTCCCAACTACCTTGCCTTTTCCTTTCCCCGACATTTCCCTGCGAGGGGCACCCTGGGCTGGGCCCCAGCTGGCAAAGACCGGGGCGCTGACCCACCTCGGCCTCAGAATCCAAGTCTGAGCTGTCCCGAACTCTGAGCACAAGTGCGGTCCCAGCACCTGCCGGGCACAGGTGGCTTTGCAGCTAGGACCCTGTCCCAGGGACTGCGCGGCCCTATGTGGACAGCAGATGAGCGTGAGGTCCTGAGAATTTCGCAGCACCTAGGAGGCTGCGGAAAGACGTTGCTGCTCATGTGAGGCAGGCCTGGGCCACGTGGCGAGTTCGAGGCCAGCCTGAACTATATAGTAAGACCTTGTCTCACAGAAACAAAGAAAAAGAGGAAGGAGACACAGAGAGATGTTTTTCGGGGGCGACCTTGAAGGACAGGAATAATGGGGTGTCCAGCAATAGCGGGATAGACAGGCACCCCATGCTGAGTCACACTCTCGTGTCTTGGCTTCAAAGGTCCCATGGCATGGAGTCCCTTCTTGTCCTCCTGGGTCTGGGGAGCTCTGACCACTCCATCAAGGCCCACGGGTACGGCACAGCATGGCCAGGCCCAGACCCGCTCGGTGACGCCTCACCTCCCTCGCTGCCTAGCACCTGAGCAGGCCCCCAGGCGAGGCCTCCCTCGCCAGCCCCACCCGGCCGGCCAGCGTCTGCTCCCAGCCTTCAGCCCCCGCTGTCCTCTGCTCCGAAAAGCACCGTTTCCCTTTTCTGGGTGACCACACGCCATGTACAGGGAATTTCCATCGCTGGCTGTGGAGCCTGTGATTCACTCAGGCCTGCGCAGTTAACCCTTTCCCAGCCCGGCCTCCCGAGCTGGCACCCTCGGCCGCGTGGCCTCCAGCTGGCCGTGTGGCCTCCAGCCGGACACTGGACAACCCCAACCCCACACGGCCCTCGTTGGCCCTGTCTGTAGGCCTTGGGACCACACTCGTAGTGCAGCCTTGGGGTTAGACAAACCCCAGCAAATCCTGGTTCTGGCCGTACTGGTATGCGGCCCCAGGCAGGTAGAACTCGGTTTCTCATCTGTAAAGTGGAGCGATTCCTGCCCATGGGGTTAGTGATGAGACACTGTGCTACAGCCAGGCGGAGAGGCTAAGGCAGGAGGGTCTGAAGTTTGAGAGCAACCTGGGCTACGTAAAGAGACGCCATCAGTGCGAGATGTGGTGGCGCATGCATGTAGTGCCACCCCTCAGGAGGCTGAGGCAGGAGGGTTGCCACATGTTTGAGGTCAGCCTGGGATACGTAGTGAGATCATGTCTCAAAAAAACCAAAGACAGTGTTATGAGCTCATGGTTAAGAACTCAAGAATTCTTAGTTTTCCTTTATTTTTTTTTTAAGGGTGCTGTTCACCCAGCACAGGATCCCTTCCCCACACCCGGCCTTCTGGGAGATGAGAGAATACCGGGCCCTGGGCCTGTCTATTTGGCAGAGGCTGGGATATGGGCCCTGGGATCCCCTGGGTCCCCAAATTCCAGCTTTCCCAGGACAGCTGCATCACAATACAGCCACCATGGTACTTTGTGATCAGATTCTCAGAATCCAGGGGCGTGTCCCATTGTCCCTATTTCTCAGGTGTGGACGCTGAGGGTCAAAGCAGCCAGTGAGCCTGGAGGCAGGGTAGGATTTGCACCCAGGCCTCAGAGCTACCCACCCTGTCTCCACAGGGCTCTGGGGGCCTTGGGGAGGCTGGTGACTCAGTGTGCACTAACTGGGCCCCTGCTGTATACAGAAGGTTCTGTGTTTACAGCTATGCTGTCCACTGTGCTCAGGGTCCCTGCCACAGATGAGGGGACGGGAGCCCGGGAGGGGAAGCAGCTCACGGGGGCCACACGGCCAGGTTGTGGGCGGAGACCTAGGTGTCTAGACGGCGGAGGTGGGGGCTCCGCGGGGTGGGTGAGGGCGCTCAGGGAGCCCATCCTTGGTGCACAGCCCGGGTGTGGGCCACCGTGGTGAAGGGCGGAAGTCCTGTGGGTGGGTTTGAGGTGCAGGAGGCTGAGTGATGTGGCCAGGAGGTGAGCTCCCCATCCACAGCCTGGTCAGCAGGGCTGGTCTGTGGCTGGGGACTTTGATTGCAGCCCCAGACTCCAGTGGGGTGGGCTGGGGTGGGGGTAGGTGTAGCCTAGGGCTTTTTGCCTCAGGGGCCCGGGGTGTGGGCCAGGAGCTGTGGGTAGAAAGACTGAGGCAGGCAGTCGTGGAGGCAGGCTGGAGGAGGAGGCCACCCTGAAAGGACAGAGTCACAGCATGTGCAAGGGACTGGGAGGCTGGGCCTGCAGAGGTTGAGAAAGAGGTTCTGGGAATGCAGCGGGTGGCTGTGGGGGAGGGGCGGCTGAGGGCTGCTCGGGAGCCCAGCTGGTGCCGTCCTGTCCAGCATGGGCCTGGTGGGGCCTGTGGGAGGCTGTGAGGTCTCCTCAGCAGAGCGGGGCCTTCGCACTGAGCTCCACGCAGCGCTTTCTGACTGTGAGACCGGGTCGCAGTAAAGTCACTAAGTTACCAGGCTGGGATCCAGCTTGGGATCCTCCTGCCTCAGCCTGTAGAATGTGGGGGCTGCAGATGTGGATGGTGCCTGGCTGAAGCCACTTCTGAGGCTCAGTTGCCTCATTTATCCTGGGAGCTAGGGGATCACAATGCCCCAACCTGGGATTTGGGGGAGCGAGATGGCACCCTCTGTGGGAACCATTTAAGCTGAGTCTGAGAGAGGCCTGAGCTCCTTGGCCTTACCTGGCTGTCCCTCCTTGCCTGGCTGCTCGCCAGGCCTGGGACAGCCGGGTCCCCAGCCCACGTGGAACTCCTCTCCCGCACACCTGCCATGCTACCCTCCATCTGTCAGCAGTGTCTGCCCAAAGGCACCCCAGAGCCAGGTACTGTGGTGCTCAGGAGGCTGAGGCAGGAGGTTCACCGTGAGTTCAAGGCCAGCCTGGGCTATGTAGTTAGTGGATTTCAGGCTGGTCTGGACCACAGAGCAGCACCCTATCTCAAAAAACAAGGAGAAGGTGCCCAGTGTGACGGCTTTGGCCCCTTTTCTGTCACATAAACCCCACTGTGACCCCCTTCATCCACTGTCACTTTCTAACATGGCTGCTATAGTGTCTGCCCCACTGTGTCCCCCAAGAACAGGCCCCAGGGTAGGACTGCCCCCCAAGGTCCCCTGGCCTGAGGCCCCAGGTGAGTGTCTGTCTGTGGCCCTCCAGTTCTTGAGAGCCGCCCATGTTCTGTGACCATAGCCAAGGACCCTGAGGCCCCGCGACCCAGGCCGCCTCAGCCGCTCCGTGTGTCTCAACCGGGAGAGGAAGTTGCGAGACGGCCATTGCTGCTCGGCCGGCTCTCAGGCCAGCTTTCCCAGGCGGTGGTGTGGGGCCTGGCCAGGAACGCCCTGTCACACCGCCTGGGGCCGGCAGAGAGGACGCAGGGGGTGGGGAGGGCCATTTCCTCATTTTCCAGCACTGCGAGTACTGGTGAAGGGTCCAGGGCCTGGGCTGGGGGCACCTCTGCCCATCCCCCGGTGCCGATGGCCCTGGGGTCCAGCCCACCAGCCCCGTGAACCCTGTGTGTGTCACAGTTTGAAAAGCGCCCCTCGGCCCTGGTAGCGTGATGTTCAGGGCTCAGCCAGGGTGAACTGCATGTGTGTAAAAGGCAATGTTTTATTGATTGCAGCCTTGCTGGGATTTGGAAAACTGGAATCGCCGTAAGGCCCTCTGCAGGGGACAGGGGACAGGGGACACCTTGCATCGGTTATGAAGAAGGTGGCACCAGAGAAAGAGGCACAGGAACGCTACTGTTCTCTAATAGGAAAGTCTGCTACGAGGAAGATGAGAGAGGGCTGGGTGTGAGCCCGGTGCAACGGACCAGGAAGAAATGGCTACACCGCCTTGGTAGAGGAGCTTGTAAAGAAAAGCAAGGAGCAGGCATGGGGCCGACGCCAGGCATCGCAGCACTCAGGAGGCTGAGGCAGGAGGATGGCCAGGTGTAGGAGGCCAGCCTGGGTGACACAAAGAGACCTTGTCTCTGTAAAGGGGGAGGGGCTGGCAATGTAGCTGAGTGGGGACACTTGCCTGCTGTGCACAGGACCCTGGATTCTATCCCGAGCACCACCACTCCTTCCCTCCCCCTTTCCTCCCCCTCCCCCTCCCCCTTCCTCTTCTTCCCTCCCTTTCCTTCCCTCTCTTCCTTCCTTCCTTCCTTCCTTCCTTCCTTCCTTCCTTCCTTCCTTCCTTCTCCTCTTCCTTCTTTCTTTTGTTTTTGGTGCTCGGGATCCAGTCAAGAGTCTCCCACTGGGCAAGCATCCTACCACTGAGCTACCGCCCTTGCCCCCCCCAAGTCCTGATATTTAATTTCTTGACCTGGAACATGGTTGCATAGGTGTTTATTTTATACTTATTCTTCATACTATGCATTTTCTGAAAAGTCTCACAATTGGGCATGGCGGTGTATACCTGTAATGCCAGCTACTCAGGAGGCTGAGGCAGGAGGATTGCTTGAGCCTGGGAGCTTAGGACAGCCTGGGACATGTGTCAAGACACACACACACACACACACACACACACACACACAGTACAGAGGATCCTCACCCTCTAAAGGTGAGGGGTTCACACCCTGGGAAGCCAATCATCATACCCTGGAAGTTACTCTGACTGTGTGTGACCTGTGGCAACCCCAGCATAGCAACGCTGAGGCTGTAGAACATCAATGGTGACCAGGAGCTGTGCTGGCTTTCTCTGCCCAGTACCACAGAGGAATCTCGGACCACCTGTTGCCAGCCTGGGAAGAGATTGAGAGTGAAAATGCCAAGTGTTTCACTAGAGGTTTCTATGGATCCCTTTCACATGACCTGAAAATAAAACGAAAAACAAAAAATAAAGAAAACCCATAGTGGAATTATCACAAATCAGGGAGCACCTGCATATTCAAATGGTGGAATACTACACTGTCATTAGAACGGATATTAGCCAAGCATGGTGGCCCACACGCCTGTCATCCTAACATTCAGGAGGCTGAGGCAGGATTGTCGTGAGTCCAGAGGCATCCTGGGCTACACAGTGAGACCACACCCCAGCAAAGTAAGATGAAATGAGTTTTAAAAGACTGTCTCTATGTCCCTAGGCTCCTGACTGCCTCAACTGTCCCCTGGGAGGCACCCAGCACCAGGTAGCGGGGGTGACAGTTGTGGATCTTTTCTACCTTTTAGATTTGGGACCATGTGCCTGTGTTATCTATTCAAAAAATAAACTAATTAAAAACTCCTCTTCTCCTGGAAACTCCAAGATCTTGGTTTTCAAACCAATTTCCTGCTGATGAGAAGGAAACGCGTCCTAGCCTGATGTGCCTGGGACGTCGGGCGAGTTGTGGACCCACGCTGACCCCCTTTGCTCCGCTGGTCCCGGGCTTCTGGCTGCCAGCTGTCCCTGTCCCGCGTCACCTCCCCTTCGTCCCTCTTCCCTCATCTGTCTCTTCTTCCTTGCCCTGGCCTCTCCTTTCTTGCCTGGGTTTCTCCATTTGCTGGCTCTCCTTCTTTATTTTTGACTCAGGGTCCACTATGCAGCCCAGGCTGGCCTCCAGCTCCCTGCGATCCTCCCGCCTCAGCCTCCCAAGTGGTAGGGTGACAGGTGAGTGCCCCGCGGCTGGCTCTCTGCCTTCCTTT
>PVKN010028690.1:0-13189 GCA_004027915.1 Capromys pilorides
AGTAGTTTGCAATATTCCCTTGCCATTTTTACAGTAGCTGCAATCTATAGTGCTATAACATTTCATTCCCAAACTGTATCTTCTCTTTTCCTTTGTTAAAAGTTTAACATTAAAAGTTTGTCATTTTTACTCTTTCCAAAGAACCACCATTTCTTCACTGCATGGATTTTCTTATTTTTGTTTCAATTTTACTGATTCCTACCCTCTTTAGTCGCTTCTGTTTGGTTTGGTTTATTTTGCTATTCCTTTCCCAGTGCTGGAAGCATAGAATGTTGATTTGAATCCATGTGTAGTAGCACAATCCTATAAACCAAGCACTCTGGGAAATTTCAGCCCACCCTGGGTGACTCAAATGACTTACCAAGATCCTGTGTCACAGTAAGAAAGGGATGGAAATGTAACTCACTGCAAACACTCAATCCCCAATAGTATGAATGCTAATTTGAAAATTTTTCTCTTCTTTCTGCATTTAGCACTACAAATTTCTTTTGGCCCTGCTTTAACCATATCCCACAAATGTCAATATATTTTATTTCCATTTCATTCAGTTCAGTGTTTTGTCTTTACAATTTCCTTTAAGTTCTTCTTTGTTCCATGGGTTATTCAGAAGTGTGTTGTCTGTTCTCAAGTTGCAGGAAATGTTCTTGCTGTCTTTTTTTTATTGCTAGTTTCAAAACCATGTGGTTAGAGAAAATTTTGTATACTATTTAAAACTTGAATTTTATTATCTATGATGATCTATGATGGTATATGTTTGTACTTGAAAAGCATATACAGATGGAAAATACCGGTTGAATATTAAGTCTAAGGCATCTGATATTCAGAAAGACAATGTTAAGCTTAAATGCCTATGTTATAAGGTAATATCACTAAGCTTCTCTTCTGGAGGGTTAACAACTTAAGTTTACAGACCAAAAATTCAGATAAAAAGAAGGGCTACAAAGATAGCCAATATTTTGGACCTTGCCCCTCTAGGTCACTGAGGACGCAGGACATAAGAGAACCTGTACTATAACATCCTGTAACTCAGTGGTGTCCCAAATTTTCTGTTCAAGATTATGGGGCCACAGAGGAAAGGGATGGACAATGTATAGTGTTCCTAAGGAGAGTCACTTAAGAGAAAAAACATTCTCTCAGACTTTCACAGAGAGCAATTGGTCAAGCAATGGCTGTGACTCATCCAGATGGCTGACACTGACAAAAGTTCTACAAAACACTATACATGGTTTCAGGGTAAATTCTGAGGAGATTTTACTGGCCTTGTCAGACACAAAAGTTACATGTTTTGTTAGATAGGCCTTACTTTATCTTGGTCTTAACCATCCAGCAGCAAAGTTTAACCATGAGGTATATAAAGTAAAGCCATATTAATATACTGAGCTGTAAAAGGCTCAAGTCAATAGCTTCTGATGCTGCCAGATCTGTTGATAACCAACTATTACAGACAATTGGACTATACATTCAACTACTTTCTCTTAGTTCAATGAGAAGAAATATTTGTATTAATAGTTTAGAAAACTTATGTCTACATGTTGTACTGTGAGCAACTACTAAGAAGACAATATGCATTGTATTAATTATTGTGGCTGTCCTACTAATGTGTTTTGAAACTGTCTCATTGTTTCTAAAATTAATAAAATTTTAAAAAATAATAAATGAAAAGCATATGTAGTTTTACATTTTTTTAACAAAATAAACTTTGTTTTTTACTTTTTTTTCTGTCTCAGCCCACCCTAGGGATGGGGCTGGTGCAGCATGTGGTGCTGGGATCAAACTGTGGTCCCTGTGCTTGCCTAAGCAGGTGCTGTAGACAGCTGAGCTAGCTCTCCAGCCTAGTTTTACATTTTTAAATGACAGTCATTACAAATTTTGGGAACACAGTACGAAATTTCAATTCATAAACACAAAAAGAATCAGGTCAGGGTTAACTGACACATCACCTTAGAACTTTGTGGTTTCTTTTTGTTAGAAATATTCAAAATCTTCTCTACTAGCTATTTTGAAATATGAATTATCCTACTTGTTAAACAATATTGGAAATTATTCCTCCTGTGCAGCTGTACTGTGGACCTGTTATCTATCATTTCTCTGTTCCTAGGAAAGCCCTGTTTTGTTGTTGGGTGACACACCAATTAAATCTTGTCAGCTGATGATAATACTAAGTTCTTATATGTCTGTAATGATTTTGTTCAGTTTCTTTCAGTGTATTGAAAGAGGGTAGAAGCATACTATTAGGTCACATTTCTAACTCCATTCAGTTAATGTCTTTCAATTGGTGCCTTTATACCTTTTATATTTCACTGTTAATGTCATTTAAAATTTTTTCTTTGTTCTAATTTTTGTTTTCTTCCGCCCTATTCTGTTACTTGAACATTAGAATTCCATTTTGATCTATGTAGCGTTTTTTAGTGTATCTCTTTATATAGCTCTTCCAGTATACTAGGCATTACTCTAGATTTACCGCAGTCTACTTTAATTTTACCACTCTGAAATACAAAAAACACACTTGTGAACCTTGATTTTTTTTTTCAACTTTTATTTATTTTTTAAATTTTATTTGTTTGCTTATTGTGTTTGTTTCTTTATATTTATTTTGTGGCTGGCTCAGCCTGCCCTGGTGGTGGGGCTGGCGCAGCATGTGGTGCCGGGGATCGAACCGCAGTCCCTGCAGTTGCCTGAGCTTTCCTAAGCAGGCACTTTAGACCACTGAACCATCTCACCGGCCCCTCAACTTTTAAATAATTCCTCTCTGCATTTAAAACCATCTCAGGCAGTATTACAATCTTTGCTTCACTATTACACATAATTTAGAAAACTGAGTGAAAGATTTACCCAAATTATTGTTTTTTTTCTTTTTTCATGATGTTCTACATTCCTTTCATCACTTCCTGTTCAGAGAACTCCCTTCAGTCATTCTCTTACGAAGGATATGCAGGTAGTAATTCTCTAGTTTCTTTCAACTTATCCAGCTGTCTGTGACTAAGATGGCCCAGCAGAACTACATCAAAATATTGAACTGGATGTCACCTAAAAGTGGGGCCAGAACTAAATTACTCTCTTAGAGCATAAAGGCTAAAGAGAAAAAGCACAGCACTTTATCAGTAAAGTTCTGGGGATGAGGAAGGTTTAGAGATTTGGAAACATCCCAACTTTGAGACTGCTATTTGTGGAAGCTGTGATAATGTGGGAAATAGAATAAAACACATAAAAAGCTTAAAAGATCAAGAGTATAGAGATGAAAAACATACGTAACTTCCTTTTCTCCTGAATAGCTCCGTAACTTTTCTCAGAAACAATGATTAAATGACAATCTACTATCCTCTTTTAAGTTCTAGCCTAAAATATTATAAACTTTGTTAATAGACAAATCTTGAAACTCATGCCAGCAAGATCAGGAAGAAAATGCTGATATGGTCAATGCTATTTACAAGCCACTGACACTGAATCACTTACCTGATGATACACCCCTCTCCGTGATGCCTATTTCCTTAAGGAGGCAGCTGGGAGCTTTCCTGAATCCTTAAGTGGGCAACAGAGGATATCTCCAACTTCTGCCTTTTCTTTAAATATCCTGATTCTCTTAATTTCTCAGTACCCACATCTTCCTCAATCACTATCATTCCACCCCCTCCTTTACAGAAAAATGACAAAATAGGGAGTATTATTTCAGAGTCATATCTGAGGTGCTGTATTTCCCATTTCAATGGTCACAAAGCACTGACGGAAAATGATGACCTCAAGTTTGAGAATTTCTTAAATGATGAGGAACTCTTTCCAGATAGATTAGAGATAATCACAACTTAAGAAAAAGAATGAGCACATAATTATTTAGTTGGCCTTCTCTTTTAATCAAAAACATACTTTGTTACAGAATTCTCAAGAAAGGTTCAACTATTTTTTAGCCATAGACGTTAACCAAGAAAATGTATACAGAAAGCCACAGATGAACTAACTGGAGCTTCAGCTGCCCAGTTTTTCCAAAAGCAGAAGCTGAAAGTGGCTCTTCTCTGAGTTTTGGCATAGCTGCATTCCTTGGACTTCAGGGGAGGAGACAGAGTTGGGAAACACCAACACCAAATCTGCCCCCAGCTCCCCATTCTTCCAAACTGGGTTCTGCAGCCCAACAGATTTTCATCATCTATAAGTATTCATACATTTCCCATAAGTCACATATCCAATGCATTGAACCGAACCACATACTTAAAGAAAGTTTGCCAACTCCACATTTAGCCTTTTAACCAATCCAAGCCCATGAGTCCTTCTACTAATGACAAGCAGCCTTAACAACAGCAGCTGGTTTCATCCCTTCCTCTCCAGCTACCACAGGGCTGGCCTCTACCAGGACTCCTCAAACCCCCTCATTCTCAACCCACCCTGAAGGAAAGCTTCCCAGGTCCTTGAAAAAGCCAAGCTCATTAATGATACTTGTCCAAGGGTAGACTGGAGAAAACTGTAAGAGGAATGATCCAGACAAAAGTCATCTAATTAAAATGTACCTAAAAAGAGCCAAAAGTGAATTGTCATTCACTGATATTTTTTGCACCATTTAAACCCTTTCACTTGATGCAGTACAGAAAAATTTCCATTTTAACATAGAAGGGTTAAGAAACCAAAGCCCTAAATTAATAATGGCCTCTAATATCACTAGGCATTAACAACAGGTTTTTAATCCACTTTAGTTGAAAAAAATTACCAATACACAGCACTTAGGAAGATGATACCACACCTACACCCACTTGAAAAACAGAAGGTCATGACTCAGAAAAAGCCTTTATAAGTCCTGATGACAAAAATAAAATTAAGGCCTCTTTCTCTTTTATCGTTTGTTTTTGTTAAGTACTCATTGTATCCCTTAAGGTGGTGGTAGGCCTTTGGTTAAGTCTTAAGAACATATTATGTAACTTCTTGTCCACAGGAGAACAATAATATCAAGCCATCTCTTCTGAATAACATGGAAATAAGTAAAAAGCCCCTTTAAACAATGGAGCAAAGGTAAGGAAGAATACCAAAACTGCTGCAAGGCAGGCAAGGTCACTTAGAATTCAGAGCTGGAACAAATTATCTAGTCCAACTCTCATTTTACTGATGAGGCAACTGATACCCACAGAGGGCAAATGACTAGCTCAAGGTCACACATCAGATTACTGGCAAAGCAAACTAGTGTGTGACTGGCCTAACACAGAGCCGTATTTTTCAGGTTGAAAAAGAACGTCAGCTCTGGACATACTAAGAAAGTATTTCAAACAAACTGTGTGAAAATTATCCATCCACCTCAACAGAGAGAAATGATTGTCTTCACTGAAGTTTGCTCCTCAGTTTCTCCTACATTAAAAAAAGAAAAAGAAGCTTCATTCATTCAAGTCTGATGTTAAATCCCTGAAAGTATCAGCCATTACTTTAGCTACTCCTTGGGGCAGGATATCAGACCCTCAATTTTCATAAAGGCACCTATAGGTCAAAAGTATATATGGAGAAGGCCAGAAGGTAGAGCTAAGAGGACACTGAAAAAAATCAAAATGGAACAAAACAAAAATGGCCCTCTTGTTTTCCAAGAGTTGTAAGTGTGTATTGTTTGCTGGTGTCCTCCAAGTAAGAGTACGGCCTCTGGCTGTTGATGCTAAATTTAGGAACCCTGTAACCCCAGTTTTTCTGTGAGCACCAGTTAAGTGGAAGCAATGAAACCTTCTAAAACATCACTCTAAAGGGAAAAATGATCATGACTCATTTCTTTCCACAAAATCACCTAAAACTCAGCAAGAATCAGCATTTAAAGCAATTAAACCAGTAGGAAATGCTTGTGCACTTAAGTCCTTTTCTACACTTGACAGGAAAGCATCATGGGTGCAGAATGTTCCATTTTCAGTTGTCCACTCAAGCAGTTAGAAATAATGAATCAGAAAGGGAAGAATAAAATACTAAGGGGAGGCACACTAATAAACACATAGGAAGTGGTAGTTGTTGGAAATAAAAACAAAAACATGAAAGTAAGGTTAAAAACTCTAAAAATTCAGAACTATAATAGTCTGGAACCATTTAGTAATGGCAAAATAGTTTTTCTAAAAGCTCCTGAGCCCACAGAGACAATAAACCACAAAAAGAAATGTTTCATCCAGTATATTTTCTGAAATATAATTTCATCAAAAAAGGCTTAAAAGAAAAAAAAAAAATCTGCTTAGTAAGGCAAGTTTGTAGAAACTTTCATTCCAGTGATACCAGATAAGACAACCTAGGAACACTGGGGATAAGGATGAGCCAAGAATGCTGCTACAGATAAAGCCACTAACTCCTTACCTCTTCTTGATAAAACAGAAAAAATAATCTAGTTATCAAAAGGAAGAAAACAGACTTGCACAAGATCCTCACACCTATTTTCTATCTTGCAAAGAAGGATTTAAGGGATTGTTTATAGACCACTAGCAGCAACAAGATGGGTTCTGCCTTTAGGGGGAAAAAGTATTTCTTCAAGCTTAGTGTTACCTGCCCCATGACAAGAGTTAATTAACTTTACAGGTAATTGCTTTCATTTACTTGTCTCAGCAACCTTAATTCACAAGTTTACTAATCTATGGAATTAATAAAATGATAACAAAAAGAGCAACTATCAAACATTGCTCTGCCTTACTCAGAATAAAACTGCTCCTTCTAAAAGGCTTTCAAAAAGCATTGGAATTAATCTAATTTTTCATAAACCAGCTAGTGACTATTAGACTATTGACCAGTTAACAAGAGACTTGGAGTACAAATATTTCCCCTCCAGATTCTTTAGGAGCATTATGGGAACATAAAAATTTCTTTTTCCAGATGGCAAACGTCAAAAAGATGGCTGCAATACACCTTCCTACAACTAACCAAAAAATTTTAAAATAAGGTATTTATCATCTGGAAGACAGAATATTTTACTTTGCCTTCAAAATTTCTATTACAAACCATACAATTTCCCATAAATATCGATTTTTTAATCTTAATACAACACAGGTAAGAGCATGCTGTTACTTGGATATTCTATGTAGTTTTCCTTTAGCCAGACTATCCAATCTGCAATCCTGTAATGTTTGTGGAAGGAATGGGTGACCTACTTAGTGGTAAAGGGAATAGAAACAAGGTATGTTTCTAGAAGAGCAAGATGACATGGCAGTGATTTATTATCATTACCACTGTATACTAGTGGTACTAAATTGTGAAAACAAAATAGATATTGCAAAAGAGTATCTTCCCTGACAAATGAAAGCAATACCATTAAGGACTCCCTCTGATAATCCAAAGAAAGGCACAAGACAAAATTGCAATGGGTCTCACACTGAAAGTACCTGGTTCATCTTTCATTCAGCTTTTACTGCAATTCAACATTCTGAGTCTTTCAGATATGATTTGAAGAAAGCCACTCTAAACCATACCCACATAATGATCGGATTCTACAAACTACAGAAGCTGTTTTTTCCCTAAAATGGACATAAAATTTTAAACTAATAAGATTCTTTAGTCTTACTCATCAAAGATGACCACCTTTAAAAAATGGAAATATAGTTTAACTACTAAGCTGTTAGGTATAATTGATAACATATTAGATGTTTTCTCAAAATCATGTGACAATCTAGGTAAAAATATAAACAATTTACAACTAAAAGTACTTTCATATTTTTATGGCTCTTAATACAAAGAAGCCAAGACAGGTGGCTTGGCTCCAGACATACTTCTTAGCAAATATTTTCAACAAGATGACTAAACATGAAAAATCTTCTCTAAAGTACAAAAAGAGGCAACAGATCACACCACTTGCACAGATAAGGTTCTAATCAAGTAATCCGGGTTAAAAACTCTTATTTTAAAATTCCCTCCTCTCCTATTCTTCTTGTAGACTCAAGAAAAGACAAGAACTTCTAGAGAAGGTATCTTTCTATAATTCTGCCCGTAAAACTTTAAAAACCACCAAACTTACATAGATAAAAACTGGACTTTCTTCTAAGTATTTGTGAATACTTAACAATAGAAATAAGTTGGTAGAGAGGCTATTTTTTAAAAAAACAAGATGTGTAACTTGGGTTGAGGTCTGTATTATTTAAATCACAGCAGTAAGCACTCAGTGGTTTCTAGCACATCTTATTAAGACCTTCTGAGCAAGGTCATAGACTTGCTCATTTCAATTGGTGTGAGGACCAGTATGTGAAACTGTTTCTAGAGTTCAAATGTATAACACATCTTAAGGATTCTTAGAAAGCTTTAAAAAGTCCTCAAGCAAAAAGTAAAAACGTCTGAAATACTTTATTTCATTTCACTCTATCCCACGAAGAACCTATTTGTCTTATAAACAATCAGGCTTACTTTTGTTACAGTAGAAGAAAAGTTTAAAAAGCAACTTTGTAAGTGATACTCATGTCCATGGAAAAGTCCTGGTAGAGTGTGAGAGGGGAAAACCAAAGCTGCCCAATACAACTGGCTACTGCCTGTCATTTAGTAGAAGGTGTCTTGCCACTGAAATTGGACTCAAAGTGCAAAAGAAAAATTTTTAAAAATCAAACCTAGAATTCAACTGTGTATGTTGAGATTCAGTTTTATTTATGCTACTAACTAGATAAAAAGCATACATATTTGTGTCTGTGGTACAGTCAATACATCTGCAACTTTCCTACTTAAATTTTCTATACAAAGTCACCACAGATTGATATGATCATTGATGGCAAAGGGCTTAGAATAACCAAAAGGTATAAAAAAGTTTGCAGTCTTGCCCCAAGATACAAAAACTGAATTTTAAACATGGCATAACATACATGATTTGAACAGTATATGAAAAAAACTCACACATCAAATCAAGTACAAAAATATCCAAACTACCTATTATGAACTGTAATGTTTCCATTATTCTGCACATTATTTAACATAGAATTTAGCAGTTTCCAAAATACTTATTATTTAAGCACTGTCACCTTTGCAGAACAATGAGACACTAGTAGAGTGACAGTGCTTTTAGTGTTTTTAAAAATACAAAACCTTTCCCTATGAATTAATGAAGGAAAAGAAATTCCTTTTCGAGATCTCTTACTAACCAACCTTGTGCCCAGAAATACAGAAGAAAACATCTACTGCTTACCAGGGCAGAAGTATACTTACTGATAAATATTCATTTGATAGGTATAACAAATTTTAAATGATATTTGTCTGGTAATTTTACGGAATTTTCAATATACACACAGATTAGTGTTTTGCCTTGGCAAAATTAAAACTGAGGTTCCAACACAATGTAAATTGAAATTATTTTCCCTAGTTTAACTTGCAAAAAATATTTTGGATAAAAGGTTATAATACATTACTATCTTTTTTTAAACAGTAAAGTTGCTCTTAATAATATTAACTCACCCACATGGCACAATGTCTTGGAATAAAGTATATTTGACAATAACAATTTGCACACAGAATAAAATAGGTGAATTAACTTTGAGAACTTCTCTGCTTTTAAAATCAGCAATATTGAATTTATTCTGTAGAATAACATATACACTGATGTTCTGCATAAAAAAGGCTCTAAGACATTTTAAAGGGTTAAATTTCCCAGCACTGGAATGGCTCTTTCATATGTAACTGGTGAAGATTTCATAAGAATGTGTTCTTCCTGATCTTCAAGCTCTGAGCCATGCCTGAAAAGTTCTAAATAGGAAAAAAAAAAGGTTTTAATCCAGTTTCTGTCTGCTAGGAGCAAGGCAGCAAACATGTTTTTAACCCTTTACGAAAAGATAAAGCAGAACAAAAATGAAATAGGTCTTCCAATTATAAACAGGACTGTATTTTATAAGTCCACCATCCTGATAACGGTAAGGAGCCCCACAGTGAGAGGCCTCAGTCTAAAGGTTGTGGATCTGCAATAGGCATGGTGTGAAGTACTTCATCTAGAAGCTGGAGGGCCCGGTGTAAGTGAATCTCAATCCAGCAAGGCGTTTCTTTGATACTCTGTCTTGGGTAATCAGGTCCCCAGCCTTTCACAAAGCTCATCCTGAGTATGCATAAGCGACGAAGATCATCTACACCAATGCCGGCAGCCGCTGACAGACCTACCAGAAAAATTTGGAAGACATCAGAGGGAGAGGGTGATCTCTTTGCATCCTCCCTACATTGCTTTCTTTAAGTTCCTCAGCATATAACTTCTATGTCAAAGTGCCAAGAAATAACTGTAGACCTAAACTTTACCGTAAGAACTGAAAACTTTCAGTTATGGTAGTTTACATTCCCGTGTCGTCTAGCTACCACCAATTATTAATTACCACAATCCACCACCACCCCATCTATTTTTCTCTTTAGAGGTGGAGATGTGGGGATAAGAAATCATTTGTTTTTAAGAGGTAACACACGTCCACAGGTTGGTTCTGATTAACCATACTATATAAACAGACTACTTCAGAGTAAGAAATGACAAATGAGACAGCTAACATGTCTGGCTAAAACCTCTTAGATGACCCAAACAATGTCTTCCTCTCAATTTCACAGCATAACAAAGATAATTCACAATGGGGGGTGTAGATGAGCATTAAAAACCTAGCACTACTTCTGAATTCTTTTGAAAAAACGTGTCTATAGCATCAAAACTAGCAAATTAATGGTTTAGATGCTCAAATTAAAAAAAAAAAAAAACTAATGAGTATGTCTTACTATGATAAACTGTGAACTCCTGAGCTTAAAGTACAACAGACTCTGCATCTAATTTTCCAGTCAAAACATACACTCATATAGTTAATCTGCATTAATCAATATTACCATAAAACTAATGGGAGGAATTTGCATGTACTGTATAGAAACCTGCAGGGCCACTGCAGTTTTCTTAGCCAGTGTGATTTGCTTACCACACTGAAGAGGTTAAGAACAGGGGTTGAATGAATCACTAGTTATGCCTTCAGATGTGGAAGATGGGTGCCACGTGTTTCCATCAAAAAGTCTATAGTCAGGAGTTTAACTCTGCAGTAAAAAATTCCCCATCAGTGTGAAACCTGGCACATAGTTCAGTATTACCCTAAAATTAAAAAAATCTACAAGTTATCAAAATACCACCCTCACTTAGTTTTTTCTCCAAGCTTAGCATTCTACTTTAAAAACAAAACACAACAACAAAAAAAAACAGCAACAAAAAACTGGAGAGGCATCCAATTCTAAAATGGAAGTACACTTCCTTAATAGAATCAAGGCAAGTACTTCACTGATTACAACCCACCCTGGCTGGTGAGGCAGTACTTACAACAAAAAAAGTGGATGGAACAACATAACATAATAATGGCCCCTTTTATCACATACTCCTTTTTTGATACAAAAAGAATACAAACTGGGTCCTATTTTACTTAGGCAAGGGGCAACTATTACAGAAGAAACATTTTTACAAATTCAAAAATATTATTCTCAGTAAGGATTTCAATTTCTATCACTGCTTAAAAGATATCATTAACTGAGTGAATTAAGATAAAATGTCACTATTAAACTGCAAGAAAAAATAAAAGCATACTTACTAATAGCTGGAGCTATTCCACCTACTGATCCAGGACCAGGGATGTTTCCTGCCACAGCTGCTGCTTGGGCAGCTGCTGCAGCTTGTGCAGTAGCTGCCTGCTGCTGCATCTGTCGATGACACTGACGCAAGTCAAAGACCTTTTAAAACAAAGTATACATTAAATGTTATGTGTCCATTAGGAAACACTACATGAAATCAATGTGTTATTGACTGAAAACTCATAGCTTCATTTTTATCTCTCAGCTGAAAAGAATTTATTAACAATTTCAAATTTCTATATATAAACTGTAATTGGTGTAACACAAATTAGGAAAGGTGGCCTGGAGCTCACCAGAGGTACATTTCATTATCAGGATGACTGGCTGCAACAGGCCTCTAAGTCCTTTATGTATGGGCCAGTTGTCACTGTCCTTGTGAAAAACTACTCATGTGTGGCAAAGGAACAATTGAGAAATCACACCATTCTTTCATGACCAAACTAATGAATTTTCTTTAAGCTGTAGCTGATGATTTTGGTCATGTGACCATCTTTACTCATCATTCTTTTATCATTTCCTATTTGAAATAATGTAATAAATGGCATCGTCATTACAGAAGAAAATATCTACACTTTAGTGATGTGTACTTAAGTACCTAGTTACAGAATAACAAGATCACCAATGCTTGTCTTCAAATACTCCAGAGAAGAAAAGGACATTTAAAGTAAATATAAAATCTTTATCATTTCATCTAAGTGAAAATTATATGGAATTTCACTAAACCAGTTTCTGACTACTTTTTTGAACATTTGATGGGTTAAGTTTCTTAAAACTCTCTGGGGCCCTAATTTTCTTATGTTTATGAGAGTGCTTAGTGTTACTTATTTTGGTTTTGTCCTCCTTAGTAGCCTTTTTCTTTTAAGTCGAGTTCATCAATAATTTCAGTGTTCTTTATCAAACAAGCTAAGCACTGGAATAGTAAAGAAGGGGTTGATATCATTTCTCCTTCTATCCTCCTGAAAGTACTAGAATGTTCTTTCAATAAGCAACAAATAATGGAGGGCTGGGACATACATAGCTCAACAAACAGAAAGGTGCCTGCCTGGCAAGTATGAAGTTCTGAGTTTGATTTCTGGTATCAAAAAACCCCAACAAATAATAGATAAATACATTACAGTTTTTTCTGAGAAAGAAAATCTTTCTAAAATATTATCTTTGCATTTTTTAAAAAGCACCAAAATATTACACAAAAAAGAGCAGTTACCTGCCAAAGTTGTAGTAAAAGAGGACAAAGAGAGTAGAAGCATCACTGCTTGGTCAGTAGGCTGAGAGTTTAAGAAGGCATTACATAACAGTACAAAACAAGGTCACTTGAGATGTTAAACAATTTTATAAGTACTTTTTCTTAAAAGGTAGCAATTAACTTTGCTAGTCTAAGGTTCACAATGAAACTGAGCAAAAAGTATACAGAATCCCTTCCCTCACATAAATCTCTCCAACTATCAACATCTCCACACCACTGTGGTACATCTGTCACAACCAATAAAGCTGCACTAACACATCATTACCACCTAAAATTAACAATTTATATTAAGCGTTACTCTTTGGTACTGTCCACTCTATACATCTGTACAGATTTATAATGACATGTATTCAACACACATTATTTCACACAGAATAGTTCTGTGTATTAAAAATTCTGTGTTCTGCCTATTCTTTGCTCCTTTCC
>PVKN010028691.1:0-13179 GCA_004027915.1 Capromys pilorides
CTGGAATTCTTTTTTCTATGTGGCATTTAATTTGAGAACCACAGTACCATTTCTAAGACCCTTTCCATTCTGAAAAAATCTAAACAAAATCAAATAAATTATTTGAGAAACACAAAATTGAATACAAATAGAACAAATGAGGTTACTTGTGTTACAAATAAGGTAGCATAGCCATGCTAAGGGGCTGGCGAATGAAGAGAACTCACCTAAGGAACTTTGGGAAATGTATCTTGAGTGGAAATATAGGCTGAAGACAAAGACAAACCACAGAAATGCTGTAGTGCTAGTTTCTGGATAATGAATGCATTTCTCAGAGGGGTAAGGATGCAATTTTGAGTTATTTTGTGTGGATAGTGGAACTGAATAAATAAAACAGCCTACCGTAGATGAGAGACAGATTTCCCATTGTTGGAGAAAAAAAGTTAAATAAAGGAAGAGGAAAGGTTGGTATGGCACCATGGAATCAAAAGACTTAGGACTTAGAATGTGAACATATCAGACAGTATAGGCAGACAGTATGTAGCTGTCTACATATGCATGGGTTGACATATATGTCTAAAGCCTGCTCCATCTGCTGACAGGGCAGAAGTGAACACACTCTGGTAGCAATGTGTACGCTGAGCACCCAGATACTGACCTCTCAACATGGTTCTCCACAGAGAAAAGATTGACATGGAGGGCAAGGCAGTAAAAACATGGCATATGCCTAGAAATGTCTTATGCCAAATAACAAGAAAGAACTAGAAAAATGAATAAAGATGGAAGTTTGATAAAATGCAAGAAACAGCCTCAAGGAGGCCTAGCAGCAGATGCTAGAACATTGTAAGCAAAGTTTTAAAACGGTGGTATTGGATTTTAATCCACAAAATAAATACCTAAGTGTCTCTAATGATATAAATAGTCAAGTGAATAAATAAAAGGAAGAGAAGGGACAATTCATCTTTATGGAAGAATTATAATTAATTTACGCAAAAAGAACAGTGGGAAATAGAAAGTTATTATTAGAAAAGTGTCACAGTAAAAACTGATACAGCTATGAAGTTCTAATGAATGCTAAAATTAGTAAAAATTTAAGAAAAACAATAGCTAGTGTAGTGTACTCAAATTTAATGGAGAGAGAAACTCATATGGTGAGTTCAAGGGGATGGAGGAAGGGAGAATCACTGCTTAAGGGGCAAAGGGTTTTAATTGGGAGGGGGAATGAATTCAGAGATGGATGGTGGTAAGGATTTCACACAGCATGAATGTGCATAACACCAAAGAAGTATACTTTAAGGTGGTCAATTTTCTGTTCGGCATATTTAACCACAATGAAAACAAAAAACAAAAAACAATCAGTGGACCATAAAAAAGAGCAACAGCTAATAAGGCGCAATCACCTCATCAGTTCAACGTGCTCTAAAACATTTAGAGCCTCAGCGCCTCTCCTCTGCCTGATTCCACCCACAGCTTGGCTGTTTTGCTGCTTCCCATCTCCCCAGCACAATTCATTCTTCACTGTACTCCCCAAGGAAGCTTCCAAGAGAATAATCTAAGTCAGCAGCCCAGTTCAGCTTCAGTGCTTTGATGTTGGGTGCTGGTCAAGATGTTTCTAACATGAGTTTTCTGTACAAATAAAGCTTCATTGCTCAAATTTACTCTCTACATGGTCTCCCATAGGGCCAAGAAGGACTTGAATTTCTAAACCAGTACGTCAAATATAAGAACTATTATCTCTGACCCCCAGAAATACCATCCCATTCACCTAAGCCTCACTTTCTGGGATCCTAGAACAGTCTGACTCTCCACATTCCTCCCCACACTATGCTACAAATTATCTTCTCTTCACCCCATGAAAACCTTTCCCAATAGCCAGCAGGCAGAGTTAGCCTTGGGTTGTGCAGGTCTCCACAGTCCTTCCACAATGTTGGTGATGAATATGTAGCACTTACTATTCCATATGCATGCCTTCTTGCACTGCTAGGTCCCAAAAAAACAAGGCTCTGGGGACCCCGAGCATTATTAAGCCAGAGCTAAATGTGTCATGAAATGCCTGTATTCTCTAGCCTGCCATGCCCAAGTATTGTAGCATCAGGATATGGTAATCACCAGGCTGACCAGGAATAAGGACCTGAATTTAGTACGTGTGTCTTCCAGTATCTCTGTTCCCTAAGCAGCCTGTTCCCAACCTTCCATGGCTTCTCCATTATGGTTAGGGAGCCTGTCTTGGTTACCTTTCTCTCATTACTGTGACAAGATACCCAGAGTCCAAAGTTAAGGAAGGAGAGCTTTATTTAGCTCACAGTTTGCAGAGATCTGAGTCCATAATCAGCTGGCTCCAAGGCACAGTGACACATGGCAGAGGGCAACAGTTAATGCAGCAGAAAACAGCAGAACAGCAAGAGCGAAAAGGGAGGAGCAGTGGCAAGAGAGCAAGGCTTTTCCTTCCTTCCCCATATCGCATTCAGGCTATCTGCCCCAGGGCAAGTGTAACACACATGGGATCTAGTCCTGGCATTAGATCAGGAATTAATCACACACTCTAGGAGGCAGCACCACAACTGCATGAGACTTTGGAAGACCCACACCATTACACAGCCTTTACTTTCTCCAGGTTTTTTCAATTTCCCAAACCCTTATGTCAGAGGTACCCTCTGTGCAGTCTACCACCCTGGCTCTAGGGTCCTGGCCCCAAGTCCCAAGTGGAAACTTCAGCTCTCTTTCTGGTAGATAAGGATTTGTGACGTCCAGACACTTGCCGCTCTGGACCAGCCACCTACTGCACAGCGACACTTCCCAACCCCCTTCCACTTCCGCCTACCCTGCCCGCTCAAAACTCCCTTCCCATTCTTCTGCTATAAATTGACTCTAGGAAATGGCTTCATTCCTCAAGTCTTCCTAGTTCACTGTTTCCACAAAATACAAAAGGTTTCCAGAAAAGTCTTAAATTAATAGCATTAAAATCATTACTACAGGTACAGAAGAAGGCAAAGCACAGCCATTCTTCAGTATTAATTGAGGTGTGTTTGTTCTCCACTCCCAATAAGTAAGTCCTAAACTTGAAGAGCAAAGCATCTGGTGGAACCATCAGCCTCTGCCAACAACCTGCGTCTTTTTTCTCCTTCCCCCTCCACCTTGAGCCATGAAGCTCTTCTGAGCTAATTATGGTGGGAAAATACATACTGTGAAAATTATCAGCACTTGTGAAAACTTCCAGTGCTCCAGACTGTAAAGGGAGGACTCAGTGTGTGTCCACGGGTCTCTAGGTCATCAGTGATTTGTATAAATTAATTAACTCAGATTACATTCCTCCTAGTTCAAACCTAATTGAAATTGCCTGCGCCAAGGGAATAGGAGTTTTAATACAAGATGAAATGAGAGTGTAATGACTTGGGCCCAGCAATCCCATGAGAGGCCGCAGCCAACTGGATGAAATGCTGCGGCCACGAGTCAGGTGGTCACGGCAGCACTCAGGAGACTGACACAGAAACAGCCACGGAGGTACACAACTGGCATGAGAAGCTTCTCAAAGACCAAAACTGAACTTTGGGAAAGCTCTTCCGCTCAAAATCCATGACAGTACTCTCAAAACATAAAACCAAAGGTGAGCACTCTGACATCTGATATAGATTCCAGGCATTGAAAGTATGGAAAGTCCAGAGCATGAAGGAGCCTTGCCCAAAGGGCAGAGTCACGGGAAATTAGGCGAGAAGAAAGGTCAGGGGCAGTCTCGTGCAGTGGTTCTCAACTCGAGTAAAAGACGTATTTTTAATGTCAGGAATCTTCACAAATCCATTTCATAATATTATTTTATGTCCTCATTAAAAATAAAAGAAAACGAGGAAGACAAGGCAAAGGATGATGGGGGCATGAGGTGACCAAACTATGTTATGCGCATGAACAAATCCGCCAAAATGAATTTCATTACTCTGTATCAATAAAAGACTAAAAATATTCAATACTTTATAACTTTTTTAAAAAACAAAGAGTATAATAAAATGCTATTATTCTTCAGAAACTGAATTGATTCATGTTTTTAACCCTGGAAGCCTTTGTGTACATTACATGCCTGCACAAGCTGCTGTGTGCATACGAATCCGGAAGTTCCTTTTACACTGAGACCCTCTATCGCCGTCTCTAGGATGTCATACATCTAGCAACTACACATGAACAGAAAATTCATCTGGTGAGTTTTGGGAAAGAAAGTGTCCTGACACCGACACATCCACAGTTCCACTTATGATGCCTGCAGGTGACCTCTACGGAGAGAAACAGAAAAGAATTTGTGAGCTTTGCCTTCAGTGAGGAAGTTGGTGGTCCAGGATGGTTTCATCGTGGGCTGGACCACCAGAGCAAAGGAGTGCCTAACATGGGTCCCCATCAGTTTCTGAGTTTCAGCACAGAAAATGAGTTATTGCCACCCTGAGACTGGAATATCTGCTTCATTCGTCCCTCATAGATATTTTCATTAACTATGCATTTTGCTACTTCAGAGCCAAAAGTACTTCTTTTTTTTGCAAACAGATAAATGATTCCTCTGAGAGCATCTGGTCCTTCGGACATGTGAAGCAGGTTGCCCCAATCACAGGCACTCTGGTTCTCAAAATCTTACCAAATGAAATGGTGAGGAGAGCTTGCTCAGAGCAAAGACGGGGCAACCAGTGGTCTAGTTAGAACACTCGACCCAAGCACCCTAGTGTCATCCTCACCTGAAAGGTCTACAGCAAGGCGATGTTTTCTCAAGCCCTTCAGTGGGCACACAGGCGTTCTTCCACTTCATTATGTAAATGTGCTTTTGGGTTTGATGTTTGATTTTTCTATTTTTCTTTAAAAGGGCGGAGAGAACGGCACAAGAATATCATAACCAAGAAAGGAAAAGACATCTGTAAATGCGAAAGTCACTGCACAACGGCAGAGCTAGCAAAAGCCAGTAAATCATCCTGATGAACAAAAACGATTCTGAAGGCAACTGCCTGCTTTGTTCAAATATCAAAGAGGGAGCGCGCTGCAGATGGGTGATATTTTGGACTGTGAACAACACTTTAGCAGGGCTAGAAAACTGGTCCGAGATAACAATGATTAGCTCCTTGTTCTTTTCTTTCTAGGTCTTGGTTTCCACTTCTGTGCTAGGCCAATAAGAATATCTTGACCAGTGACTTATTTTTAAAAAATGAAATTATACAAAGCATGTAAGATAGTAAATATGCATAGGAGTTATATAACAAATACTAATTGTTATTATCAGGCTGTAAGCAAGAGATCTCAGTTAGAGTAGAGGGATGGTCAGGGCATAGGGATCACCAGTGTTGGCCTGTTGTTCTTGTTATCACTTTTGTTTTTTTAAACTCAGAAACATAGATTCTCATTACTTATTCCAGAATGAAAACAATGAATCAGAATTCCTAAATTAGATCTGATCATGTACATTGTTTTAAAGCTTCACTGGTTTTCCAGTCAAAATGAAGTAATAAGAAGGCATTCACTCTCTCCTCTGGAGGAGGAGAGAAAATCAGGTAAAATGTATGAAACAGCAGTCATCATAACACAAGGCAATGAAGAACAGCAATCCCAGTGAAACAGAAAACAGTAGTGAGTCCTATGCTTGCCATAAGTGAATTTGGATGCTGCGACATGAAAAGGGGAAATTGAGGCAGAACTTCACAGGCTCTCTGAGTTAAGGATAAAGTGCTGAGAGTCAGGGAAGACCAAGATAGCTCGAGTTTATAGAATACAATATTCTGGTCAAGATCCCAAGATCTGCCGAGGATCATTCTTGCATAGTACTTATCAGTCAATGAGTGTAAGAAAACTATCCAAGGCTGAGGAGACACTCATAGAAAATGATTAGAAAAAATTATGCCTGGTACTCACACAGAACCAGGGGTAATGCTAGCCCCTACCAGCCAGTCCAAGAAAAATAAAGGAACATCCTCATGATGCATGACATATTGTGCAGACTGCACAGTAGGCCTTACTTCAGTGGTAGGGAATCGCAAGCCCTAGAATAAGCCCTACTCTGCCCAGCCTAACAAATCATACAGGAAAGACTTGAAAGAATTAAACTGCTTCCAACTAACTTAATGGCATCCTAAAACAAAACTCAAGGATGTTTAGAGTAACACAAAATTATTCAGCTCCTAACAAGGTAAAATGATATGATCTAGCATCCAATGAAAGATCATCAGGCACACAAAAAAGAAGAAGATATGACCCATAAAGAGGAGAAAAATCCATCAATTGAACCAGAATTGACACAGATAATAGCATTAGCAGAGAAGGACACTAAATTGGTTATTATAACATTTTTAACATATTGAATATGAAATAAGTAGAAATAGTGACATGGAAGATACTTTTTAAGTCTCAAACTAAACATCTATAGATGAAGACTCTACTAGATGGGATTCATGGCAAATTAGACATGATAGGTGAAAAATAAGTAAATTGAAGCCAGGAACTACCAAAATGAAAGATATTGTAAAAATATTAGTTAAACAACATGTTAGTAGGCTATGGGGCAATTTAACATCAACTAATTTGTAAATAAATGGAGGTAGAAATTCATTGTGATTGCCGGCTTAAATGGATTAAAGACTCCAGGAAAGGTGATTGGATTGTGAGTGGACAGAGTTCATCCATGAGTCACCCAGTTGATGAGGTCAGAGTTGAATGAGCTATTAGGTGGTAGAGCCTGGCTGGAGAAAGGGCCTGGTGAGGATAGTAGCCCTGGGAGCTGTTCCGGGTTCTTGGCCCCTGTGTCTCTGGCTCTTCCCATCCCAGTCTGCTTCCTGGGTGCTGTGACTCGTGCAGTTTTCCTCTGCCACCCCCCCACCACCACCACCATGCTTTTTCTGCCTTGGAGCCAGTTGAGTATGGCACACAATTCTTGAGACAAGAATATGAAACCTTTCCTTCTTTGAGCACTGTGTTAAATGTTTTGTCCCGGCAATGGAAAGCTAATATATCTGGTTTCCAAAAGGGCATATAGATAGAAAATCCTTGTAGAACTAATAACTGAAATTTGTAAGCCAAATAAAAGCTATAAACCCACAATCCATGAAAATCAACAAATCCCACTCAGAAGAAACATGAAGAAAACTACCATAAGATGTGCGTATTATAATTAAATTGATCAAGATAAGTGGTAAAGAGAACATCTTAAATGTAGCAAGAAAAATAGACATATGTGGAAGAATGAAGAAGGAAGAAGGACAGCATATTTAGAGCTAGAAACAATGTAGGCAGGAAGATTATGAGTAATATCTTTAAAATATGAAAAGAATATATCTGCCAATATAGAATTCTGGTAAAAATACCTTACATAATCAATGTAGAAACAAAATAAATACCATAAGATTAGATTATAGTGTAAAGCATAGTAGCTGGGGAGATAGCTCGGCAGTCTAAGAGCCTCCCTGACAAATACAAGGACCCGAGTTCAATTCCTGGTACCTCATGCTGTATTGGCCCCAGAATCCCAGACACTCCGTGCCAGCCCCCAAACCAGGCATGGTGCTGCATGCCTATACAGTGCTGGGGAGGCTAAGACAAGAGGATGACTACAAATCCAAACTGTGCAGCTGGGCCTGTATCAAATAAATAAATAAAATATATAATACAAAGCATAAAATATCTATAGCTCTAATCTCAGCACTTGGGAGGCTGAGGCAGGAGGATTGGTGCGAGTTCAAGACCAGCCTGGGCTACAAAAGTGAGCTCAAGGTCAGCCTGAACTGCATAGCGGGACCCTGTCTCAAAAAAGACCAAAAAAAAAAAAAAAAAAAAAAAAAAAAAAAATATATATATATATATATATATATATATATATATATATATGTATGTATGTATATATATGTATATATATATATGCTGATATAAATGAATAATTAAAAATAGATGGGGGATAATAGACAAATCTCACATGTAGAAGAATTCCAAATAATTTATGTTAAGACTGCCACCTCCAGGATGTGAAACATAGCCATGATCACTTCCTCTTCACAGAACAACTGCCTTCTGGGAGTATGATTTGAAATAGAATCATGGCAAAGTGTGACTTTATAGTGCACAAACCTAACAAGCATTGCCTCAGCACGAGGATTAAAATCCATACTAACAGTGACCTCATGACAACAGTACATGACTGTCACATGATAGAATAAAAATGACAATTAACCCTGATGATTTTTCTCCCTAAACTCCATAAGTTTAGCTAATCACAAGACAAACATTAACAAAAATTATATTGCAAGAAATTCTACAAAATAATAACTGAACAAGTGTGTCTCAAAACTTTCTCAGATTTTTTTTTTTAAAAAGTTTTAGTCTTTTATTTAGTTATTTCTTTGATACAGGGTCTGGCTACATAGCTCAGATTCCCAGCATGCCATGCAGTACCAGGGATCAAACCCAGGTCCTGGTCCTGGCACTTGCCAGGCAGGCACTTAGACCACCTCTCAGATTTTTGTCATTGTTGTCCTTTATGTCCTTTAAACTGTCAGGGCACTGAGAAATCTGCTGGTACATGATGGATGAATATGTAATATAGTCTGAACAGTTTTGCAGAATAGAAAAGTAATACTAGGTTAAAAAGAGAGTTAATGAAGTACAAATAATATAGAATTTGATTGCTATTGATTTAATACTCAAGACAATCACACAAAAATAACCTAAAATGTCAATAACAGGAACTATATAGAGAGTGCTGGAAACTCTTTTTCCTGCTTTTCAACCTCTTTTGGAAGTTGAAAGTTATTCTTAAACATGTGTTGAAAATAAAAGTAAACTGAGTGTCAGCTGTACAAAAGCTGGAAGAATGTGTCACCAGCTGCTCTGCAGCATAAGCATTATTAAGAGGAATTGTCCTTCAGGTAGAGGAAAATGATACCAAATGAAAATCCGAGTGTATAAAAGAAATATGGGTGACTGGAATAGTCACTATATATGTGAAAATATAAAATTTTCTTGTTATTTAAATATTGTTAAAAGGTAACTGGCTTCCAGTTTCACTAAGATGGAGCAGCCCAGTTCCAAGGGAACTCCCTTTTACAACTGAAATATCCTGGACAAAACTCCAGCCAGAAATTGGAGAGCAAAACAAGCCCAAAGCAAGCAGAAGGAAAGAAATAACTAAGTCAAAAAGCAGGAAGACTGTGAACAGGAAAACAACACCAAGAGTCAATGGACAGGAAACAAGGGGCTTTGCTGCTGCTGTTTTTGTGGCGATGGGGACAAAGCCAGGTAGGTAGGTACTCTGCCGCTGAGCAGAGTACCTCAGCCAAAGAACCAGTTCTCAAAACACTTGACAGCAAAGGAGAATTAGAGAATGATGAGGGGAGGAGGGGCAAGACTCAAAAGAGAAACAAACTGAATTATGTCCCTGTATCCACTCGCCAAGATGACTGTACACTGCATGTACTGCAAACATGGACTAATTTGAAACCCTTGGTAACAAAATTAATAAACCTCTACCAAGACTGCCAAAAAAAATAAAATAAAATGGGCAAAATATAAATTTACCAAGTCAGGAAACAAGCAAAGGATATTGCTACAGATCCATTAAGAAGAAAAATCTTAAACTATAACATGGTGACCATAAATTTGATAACTTTGAAAAAAACCAGAGAAACACTTTAAAATCACAAAGTACAACCAAGATGAAACAGAGAACCTCCAATGGACCTGTGACAAAGTAAACTAGAGGGAGCCATCACTACAGATCTAGCAGAATGGCTAAAATAAAGAGCAGTGACAGCAATAAATGGGGGAATGTGGAGAAACTGGATCATTTACCCATTGCTGGTAGGAATATAAAATAGTAAAGCCACCCCAGGAAGCAGTATCACTTTCTATAAGTAGGTCCATGCAACTTCCATGCGGCCTAGCAATTGCAGCCTTGGGTGCTTATCTCTGAAAAACTAATACTCATGTTCATACAAAAATCCACACAAGCTAAGCATAGTGACACACACCTATAATCCCAGAACTAGGAGGGATTTTCATGAATTCAAGGCCAACCTAAGATACCAAGGGAGTTCAAGACCAGCCTGAATTACATAGAAAGACCCTGTCTCAAAAGCAAAACCTGCACAGTAATGTTAATGTTTTAATTTTTGTATTTTGGGGAAGCGTCTACAGACTATTCAGGGTCTCACTACTAGATCAAATTCATAGTGATCCACCTGTTTACAGCCTCTGAAAAGCTGGGATTGCAGGCACAAGCCACCTCACCCAGTTTCAAATGATGGCTCAGCACGCCCCAGGGGCAGGACTATCACGGCAGGTCTGGGAATCAAACCCCCTAACCCCTGCACCTACTTGCAAGCACTTTAATCCACTGAGCTATCTGGCCAGCCCCTGCACAATAATGTTTATAGCAGCATTATTTATTTTTTTTTTACAAAAACAGAATTATCCACACTGTCTTGCAATGAGTGAATGACAAAGCAATGGCAGGTTACATGCTCTAATTCCTTCTATTTAACCTTCTTGAAATGGCAAAATTATAAAAACAAAGAACATATTAGTTCAGGGTGAGGTGCAGAGAGGGCTTGGGTAGACAGGTGGGATCTCTGTGGTAGTGGAAATCGCTCTATATTTTGACCGTCTCAAAGACTATCATATCCTTAATGTGGTAGTCTTAGTTTCAAAACATGTTACCATTGAGAACAATTGAAACAACAGTATAGGTAATCTCTCTGTATTATTCCTTCTCATTGCATGTAGACCTACAATTATTTAAAAATGAAGTTTAAAATATGAAATAAAAATAAACCATATACCTAAATGTAAAAGCGAAAACTATAAAACTTGTAGAATAAAACAGAAAAAAGTCTTTGTGGCCTTCTGTCTTAGTCTGAATAGGCTACTATAATAAAATATCATAAACTGGGTGGTTTCGAACAACAGAAATGCATATTTCCTGGTTTCAAAGTCTGGCAGGCCTAAAGCCAAGGCGCTGCAGAATTGGCGTCTGCTAAGGTCAGTACACACCTGACAACAATCTGCCACTTCTCCAGAAGGAATGGGAAGGGACCAAGGATAGCTTTCCAGGGTTTCTTTTCTCCTTGTTTTTTTCCCCCTCCTTGTACTACTGGGGTCTGAACCTAGGCCTTTACCCTGAGCTACATCCCTGGCTTTTCTGTGTTTTGAAAGAGGATCTTTATAAGCTGCTCCATTTTGCCTGAGTCTATCAAGGTGCTGGGATTATTGACATGTGTCACTGTGCTCAGCATAGGGTTCCTTTAAGAAGAGCATGAAACCCACTTATGAGGTATTTGCCCCATAACCTAATCACCTCTCAAAATCCCTCCCTCCTAATATCATCACCTGTGGGCTAGGATTTCAACATCTGAATTCCAAGTGGACATAAACGTTCAGTTGATTACTCCTTGAATTAGGAAGCTGAGACAATAAAAAGCATAATACATGCAAGAACAGAGCTATAAACTGGATTTTGTCAAAAATAAACTTCAGCTCTTTGACACACCTTCCACAGGATGGAAGAAAGCCACAATCCAGGAGGAAAATGTCACCAAGCATATTTCCGAAAAAAGACTTTCATTCGCCCAGATCATATATGTGTAGAAACTTGCATAACTACCTCAATACTGGATTTATGGAGATACTATGAGATGGACACAAGCCACCTTGGTCCTCCGCAGTCACAAGAGGCGCTCACCGTGGTGGCCACTGGCTTCTAGACGTCACTAGTACGGAGAACCGCTGCCTGGGCAGCCAGGGTCACTGGGGTTGCTGCACGTACATTTATTTCCAGCTTCTCTACGAGCCAGCAGCATGGTAGGGTTTCTGGCATACACAGCATCCTCTAGGGGCCTCCACAGGAGGGCAATACCAGCTGTTGAAACATATACTATCTTTCTTTTACATTTTTGATTCTCTCTCTTTCTCTTCCTTCTCCCTCTCCTCCCCTCTCCCTCTCCCCTTGCTCCAAAATTAACTCAATAATAAGAAAAACAGTCTCTATAGTCTAACTCTTTTTAATGAACAAATGATTAAAAGATACTTTGCCAAAGATCATACATGTGAAACTCCCTGAAGGCGGCACCATGTCATTGGTTATTAGGGAATTACAAAATGACCCCACAGGCTCTTGCTGTCTTCAGCCTGCCATGGACTTTTCTCCTCTGCAATGCCTTCGGCCGAGCCACCCTGCTTTGGACTCAGCCAACTATGGACTGAAACCTCTGAAAATTATGAGCCAAATAAACCTTTTTTCCATTAAAAAAAAAAAAATGACCCCACAGTGAGATTCCACTATCTACTAAAATGGCTAAATATTTCTAAATTTTATTTTACTTGTTTATGCATGCAGTATATGCATTTTAGAATCATCTTGGGAAATTGATATAGGTACATAATATAGTTTATTATTTCTTTTTTTAATCTTTCCTCCTCCACCCTCCTCCCCTACTTCTCTTTTCCCTCTTTTCATTCTGCTGGCTATTGTTAACTTTAGTTCATGTTTATGGCATTAACGTCCATGTTCCTTGAGATTATCAGGACCTTGTATCTGACATATCTTCAGTCTCCTTCTTCTCTGTCCACCCCTCATCCCTTGTCCTTGGCCCCTTAGTCCCCTTCCTGGCTTGGCCTATTCTTCCTTTATTTTTCTTAGTTTCTACTCCACCTTACTGAAAAGAAAGATACCAAATGTGTGTATCTGATTTACTTCACTTAACATTCAGTTTTCTAGGTGTGTCCACTTTCCTACAAATGCTACAAATGTGTCCTTCTTTATAGCCAAGTAGCAGCCCATTGCACAGAGGTAGCGTGCTTTCTTTATCCCTCATCTGTTGATGGGCATTCATGCTGTGTCAAGGATTCGTTATTATGACTTTGTGCTGCTGTAAGCATCGGTATGCACGTGTGACTGTGATAGGAGAGGTTCAGCCTTTGGGGAAGGTACGTAGGAGGGGCATAGCTGGGTCATATGAAATTTCTGATTTTAGTTCTTTGAGAAATTATGCTTATTTTCATCATACTAGTTTACACTCCCACTCACAAGGTAAGAGAGTTCCTTCTTCACCACAGCCATACCAGCATCTATTCCTTTTTGATTTCTCAATGCTTGCCATAGAATGACTAAATTTAATAGACTGACCATGCCAAGAACTGACAATGACACAAGAAAATTAGGCCTTTCACAATCTACTAATGAAAACATAAAATGATACAACT
>PVKN010028692.1:0-13180 GCA_004027915.1 Capromys pilorides
TTTTTTTTTTTTTTTTTTGGTGGCACTGGAAATAAAAATGGGGCTTTGATACTGGGCTACGTTTTCATTTCTTATTTTCAGACAAAGTCTCATTAAGTTGTTAATCTGCACAGGTAGACTTGAATTTAGAATCATTTTACCTCAGCACCTCAGCTTCCCAGAGTGCTGAGATGATAGGCGTGTACCACCATGCCCAGCTAGCCTGTTCTAAAGTTTATCTGAAATCCAAAAGGTTAAGAATAATCTAGGCAATCTTAAGGGGCAGAGTTGGAGAACTTACACCCTACCAGATATCAAGTTTTATGTGAATTCAAGGACAGACAAGTAGAAAAGTCTCAAAACAAAAATGACATGCACTATCTGATTAAAGATCAATGTGTCAGAGAATAAATGATGACCTTTCAAATGACGGTTCTGGGAAAATTAGATATGGTGACATGGAAAAAGATAAAGACTGGTCTCTTCCTTACAACACAAAGGAATCAATTCTAAATGGATTGAACATGAGAAATGAAAAGAATAATAGTATTTAAGGAATAGAATGCAGGAGAATACTTTCTTGGGAGGGAGGCAAATATTTCTTAATTAGGATACAAAAGATACTAACCATGACGTTTGTAAGATATTGACAACTTCCATACAACAATAAGAAAAAAGGTAGAACCCAGGAGAAAAATAAGCTAAAAGCTTGAACTTGGTAGTAGAAGATATTTGAGGAATCAGTAAACATCTGAACACGAGATCCTCTTGATAATTAGAAGAATAGGCATTAAAATATCATGTGATTCTGTCTGTAGAAGTCCTCTGTGGAAGGCAGTCGGGCTGGCGCTACTCCAGGGCATCAGTGCCTGAAGCAGCCAGGGGCTGGGCTGTCCTAGCGTGCTAGCGAGTGAGCTGTTTGTTGGTAGCAGAGGGATTATATAAGTGTGTTCACAACTGACAAAAATTCATTGGGTTGCGCATATACAATTTGTGCTTCTTGGTAAAAGAATTCTTTCTTTTTTTAAATATGGATTATTTCTAAAAATACTATTTAGGGCAAGCAAGTGCAATTGTGAGTCTCTGTAGAGTCCATGGGTCTACAGCTTGAGCCATCTGTCCTGAGTCAAATTCTGACCTGGTCAATCTGGCGAGCTCACCATTCGCAGATCTCTGCTGCTTGGGCTTCGAGCTCACCTTCCACTTGTGTGGGTTCTCTCCCTGCCTCCTTCCACCTTGTAACCTTTGAGCTATGATAGCTTCTGTTTCTTTAGCATTTTTGATCTGTATTGCTCTTTTGGATCATACTTTTGGGTCGTAATTTAATTTGGTGTCACTAAGATACATTTTATTTCTTTGGAGTAGTTTCATGGTTCCCAAGTTTTGGCTTTTGTATGCATTTGGTTTTTATATACATTTTGGTTTTTCCATACAAAGTGACATAAGTTAGTACAGATAGCTTATATCTTAGAGTTAAATGCATTACATCTAACTAATCCTTGTTTTGTAGTTAATTCTTGATTTCCTTAGTATTAAGAGATATCTCTTTTTCACTAAAAGGTTAGAGTAATCAAGGGAAACAACATATGGTTGAGGGCTTGGGGATCACCCTGTTTGTACCCGCATCACCTGGTGCTGCTGGAATCCTCAGCTTTTTTGGACTTCAGTTTCCTTACCTGAAAAGTAGGGATAATGTAGGACTGAGAACAGAAATCACGAAGGCACAGTGACAGAGAGTTGTGGAAAATTTTGAATGAAATACAGTACTTAGAACCATGACTAACACAGAGAATGCACCCCATAGAAATTAATCATTTTATTGTTTAGATAAACAAAGGGAATAGTTTTCAATATCATATATATTCACTAAACCACTTTCTATACGTTCATTGTTAGACTTCTCATAATTTAAAAATTCAGTTGTAAATTCTGCCATCTTTTTAAGATACTCTCAACAAGTGATCAAGCATCGTGTCATAAGAATGAGAACAGAACTGTAAAGTGGGGAAAAATCCTTCCTAAAGCTCAGCTCCTAAAGCTACTGTCTCGGTTATAATTTGCTTAGGGGAAAGATCTTAGGAAAATTCTCAATGCAGGACAGATGAGAAACACTTAGCAATTACACTGGCGGTTTAGTTAGCAGTGATTTTCACGACTCTAAAGGGATTGTGTTTTGAACATCTCTGTCACCTACAATGGGCAGGCAGTGGTGGTGGTGGTGAAGGAAGTGGCAGTGACTGAAGATGCGTATCCCAGCTTCAAGGCAGTGCAGCAGGACCTAAGGTGGCAGTGACGTGTAGATGGCCCTAGGTAACATTGTGGGGAGTGGAAGGAGGAGCAGGGAAAGAAGAAATCCGGGTTGTGTGGGAGAATATCTTCGGGGATAATTTCTTCCCTTTCCTACCCTGATAATCATTAGTTTATAAAAATAAAATAAATCAAAACAACAATAACAAAAACTATGCTTTCTGACCACAGTGCATATCTAAGATTACTTCTTTAGTATTTTTTAAGGCTATAGTAAAGGTGCAAACCTAACTAGACTTCACTTTAAGCTGCTACAGTAACCATGACAGGACTTACTAGGAAGAGTTGGGATTTGCTAGGAACAATCAAAATGGCAGCACCTTGAGCTTTGTTCTTATTTGAATCTCAAAGTTTTCTGTTGCAACTTCGCTTATCTGAAGCTTACTGCTGTGAGAATGAAGCTGAGAAAACACTGTGAGGAGTACAGGGCCTGTCTTGAGGGCTTTATTAGTGTAGCTGGGAGGCACAGGCCCACGGCATAACTGTTCTATCCACACTTGGCCTCATTGCCAAGCGGGCCAGGTGGTATTTCTCAGAATTCCACTGAGTGACAGATCACAGAAACTTGAGCACTGAGGCATGAAGCATGATAAGGAGGTGCCTTACACTTCCAAAATTTGAAGAAAGTCCTGTAATTCGAGGAGAATAATAGAATCCACATGTCTAGGGAGGGAGGTACAATACCCCTTGGATAAAATTATTGTCAGTGCTCTTCAGTTGACCCTCGACTTCAGGATCTGTACCATGGACTGTAATTATTACCATTATGTCAGTAGGCTGCACCTAAATTCTGTCTTCAAAATAAGGAAGATGAAAAAGCCAACTGTGACAACTCTGGTAGCAATTTACCATTAAAACTGCTTTTCAGAAAGAGGAAATGACATTGGTTTATACCAGACCTACCCTTATTTTTATGGTGCATGCATGCTTGTGGGGAACAATGTGTAGGTTTTGATCAAATGTCTCTAAGTTTCCTACTTTTTTTTTTTTTTGCAAGACACTAGTGATAGAATGCAGGTGCTCTGCCACTGAGCTACATTTCTAGCCCTTTTTATTAGTTTTTTTTCAGAGTTTGAGACAAGGTCTTGGTCAGTTGCCCAGGTTGGCCTCAAACTTAGGATTCCTCAGGTGCAACCTTCTGCATAGTTGGGTTTGCAGGCTGGCTTCCCTTTATTTTTTTATGAATTAAGGTAGGAAGTAATACTCTTGGTCTTGGTTCAGGGTCTGACCTAGTCTATGCGCTTTCAATCTGGTAAAGTAGATATTGGTTGTGTAGTCGTTTTAAGTCATGGATGCAGTTTTGATTCAGTCTTTATGCTACCCAGTTTGTTCTGGCCGTGTGCTCAGTCAAAGCTTCCAAGCTCTCTGGTATACCTGGGCCCTGTTCTGGTTTGAAGTCTAGGACAGGGGGGCTGGGGAGATAGCTCAGTGGAATAAGTGCTTGCCTGGCAAGTATAAGGCCCTGAGTTTGATCCCTGGTACCACCAAAAAAAAAGTTTGGGGCTGGAGATTTGGCTCAGCGGTAGAATGTTTGCCTAGTGAACTGAAAGCTCTGGGTTCGGTCCTCGGCACCAGAAAAAGAATAAACCCTCCTGTGAAGTCCAGGAAAGGAGAGGAGGCAAGTTTATCACTTCCTTTCCCTACCAGCTCCCTTCTTCCTAGGAGTGAATGCAGGGGGACGGGACAGGAAACACAAAAGAATCAGAGCAGTGGCACTTGGCTAGGTAGCTTTGACTCCACAATCTGGCATATGGCAAAAGGCAGCTGAATTTAGAAATTGTGGGCACAGGAATACGGGGTGAACGTGGAACCTCCCCTGCTCTCATCTCCACCAAGTTCACTTTGCCTCCACAGATGCATCTGGAACCCAGGTGCTCACCTGCAGCTCCTGGCTCAGTCTCTAGCTGTCTGGCGAATGCAACCAGGCTCCCGCTTGGGTCGTCTACACCTCTGTGTGGTCAAAACTGATAGGATGCAGGAACAATAGAGGCTGTTTGCTCTCTCTTAATTAGTTTGCTCTGGCCAACAGGAAACATCTATTTTTCTCAAGCAAACTCTGAGGGGGTAATGTGCAGTTGTTTCCTCTTAAAGCCATCAACAAAGCGGTGCTCCAGACCTTCTCTTCCCTTCTAGTCATTCTCAAAGGGGACATCCACCCACTGCCTTAGGTATATTTAATGGGAGTTAGGCAAAAATCCCTTTTTATTCTCAACTAAAGGAAATGCGTTTTGAATTATGCACCTTTCCCAGGCTTGAGGTGAGAAAGAGATGGGTGAGATTGAGAGTGTGGGTGGAGAGATTGTCTTGCCAGACTCTCTCTTCTTGCCTCTAAGATATGTTTTTGTACTGTTCATCTGGTTGCAGAGTCCAACTGGCATGCATCAGATTCTTTGGGCTAATTTTTACATAAAACTTGGTAATATTTTCTTTGTAATATCTTTCTTTATACTCAGAATAGGGCCGTCTCATGCTTATTGTTTTGGGTACAATCTATTATATAAATATCCAAGGAAACAAAGGCGGAAAATGCCAGTTCTATTCTCTTCTGATTGTCAGTCTAGTTTGCAAAGCATGCAGCCCCATTGCTTTATCTTGCTGTAGTTTGGATCTTAAACATCCCCCAAAGGTTCATAGGGTAAGGGTTTGGTCTCAGCTTGGCACCTTTGGAAGCTGGAATGTCTAGTGGCAGATCCTGGGTGAGTGAAGGCATGCTCTTGAAGAGGACTGTGGGTCACCAGCCTCTTCCTCTCTGTTGCCTGGCCACCAGGAAATGAGGAGTATGATCTGACATGCGTTCCTATCCATGATGCTTAGTTTTGCTACAGCCCCAAAGCAGCAGGGCCAACACAGCATAGACTGAAATCACCAAATATATGAGCTAAGACAAACCTTTCTTCTTTCAGGCTGATTACCCCATTAATTTTTTGTTACAGTAATGGAAAGCTGACATATTTTTACTTCTCTTTGTAGCAAGAAATAAGGCCCATGAAACAGAAATGGCCATCTCTTTCTCTTTTTTAAAATGATTATTTATTTGTACGGTACAGGGTCTCACTACACAGTTCAGACTCATAGTGATCCTCCTGTCTCAGCCTCCCCAGTGCTAGGATTACTGGCTTGTGCCCCCATGCTCGGTTTTGGGGGCTGGTATGGCACTCCTAGAGTTCTGATTCCAATGCCAGCACAGCATGCAGTACCAAGGATCGAACTCGGGTCTTTGTGCTTGCCAGGAAGGTGCTTAGACCACTGGGCTACCCCTCCAGCTTCTGGTCATTTCTTTCTTTGCTGGTGAAGAAACAGTATGGAAAGGTTAAATGACTTGCCCAAGATCACATGCCTTCACTGCAATCATTTATTTATTTCAGTCCTAACTCCTTATAGGTTCCTGTACTTGCATTCATATCTGTAGTACATAGTATATAGGAGGCAGAGGATAAATCTTGCTTTATGCAATCAGTAATCTAGGACCCCTTGCACCTTATCAAATCCTTTTCTCTTTGTGCACCAACTTGTCCCCACACCAGTGATCTGACTTAACTTCATGCCACACAAGCCTGGTGATCCTCTAACATTCCAAGACCATTTTCCTTTAAGGTCAATTCTCAATCTGTGGGTCTTGGTTAGTAAACCAAAGATACCCAAACAGCTGGCCTATGCCAGGGTTATTATTATCCAATCTGCTGTTGGTAACAGTCAGCATTTGTGGAACGCCTTTTACAATAGGTAGTGGACTTACGTACATAGAGCAAGTTTCCATGACCTGCCACTCACTCTCATGCAGACCCGGAACTTCAAGAAAGCTCCAGCACTTATAGAATCTTTGTGAGCACATGTGATTCCAGTTTTGTCTGTCCCTTTTGTGACATGTAATAGGCAGGGCTTGAGTGGACCAGGCGAAAGCCCTTTATTAGGAGTGGTGAAGACTGAAGGGAACTCAAGGCTACTGCTCTATTTAAAGATATCCAGAGTAATTCAAACTGTAGATGAAAGGGATATAGGAGCTCAGAGGATCTGGATCACCTGGAATAAATGGATTTATTTTCCATGTAAGTTTTCTATATTGGAAAATGTAGTGCGAGTGAAACCACTGATTCGTGAGTTGGAATGTTATTGTATTTTTATGTATTTAGTACAGGGTCTCGCTATGTAGATTGGACTCAGTGATCCTCCTGTCTTCAGCCTCCCAAGTGCTGAGATTACAGGCATGTGCTACCACACCCAGCCACAATCTCCGTCTCACCCAGTCTCAATCTCCATCTCAAAGTGTCCTGGGGGTAGAGCCACCATGGCACATCAGGATCCAACCCCGGCCACTGTGCTTTGCCTCAGCAGGCACTTTAGTTTGCTGAACTATGAGGCTGGCTCTGGTTTGGGAGTTAGTAGCGTAGCTTTTCCCTAGATTGATTCCCGACTCATACTCATTTTCCATAGCTTACCTGTTTAGTTCATTTTGCCCTGCCGTAACAGAATCCTGTGGACTAGGGAATTTATAAGAAACATAAATGTGTTGGCTTGCAGTCATGGAGGTTGGAAGGCCAATGTCAAGTGCTAGCATATAGCGAGGGCCTTCTCGAGGTGTCCAAATGTAGCAGAAAGTGTTTAATGGAGAAAGCCATTGAGTGGCAGAGGTCAGGGAAACCAAGAAAGAGGTCCAAGGGGCTGAGTCCTTTTATAAGGAACCCACGTCTGCCATCACAGGATTAATTTGCCTAAAGTGGTCACCTCCTAAAGGTCCCACCTCTTAATACAGTCACAGTGGCCATTTGAATCCTGCCGGTATCTTTTCTCGGGTTGTGGTTTGGGACTGCAAAGGAGGTGAGAGATGAAGAGTGGTAGTGGAGACTCCCATCGCATGCCCTTCCAGTGACCTTTATCTAAGGAAAAGGAGAGATTCTGCAAAGGGAAAGAGAATCAAAAGATGGAGGGCAGGGAGGGGAAGGAAAGAGAAGTGATAGCGTTAAGATGCGTTACGTACACATGCAGCTCTCACGAAGTTTGCAGTATGTACTGTAATCTCATGTACTAATAAAAACTTCAAAAAATATTTTTTTAAGGCAAGGTCTCACTATGTAGTGCAGCCTGGATTTGAACTTGTTTACATAACCCAGGCTGGCCTCAAACTAAGGCAGACCTTCCTGCTTCAGCCTCTCCAGTGCTGTGATTATAGGTATGCACCACCATGGCTGGTTCTAATAAAAATTTTTAAAATGAATCTAGAACAGGGTCTAGAGGGTGTGTAGGGCCTCATCTTGTAGATGAGATTCATAGTGATCCTCCTGTTTTCAGCCTCCCAAGCACTGGGATTACAGGCGTGTGGCGCCACACCCAGTATTAATTGCCGTCTCATTATGCCCCAGCTGCTGCACTCTGCCTAAGCAGGCACTTTAATCTGCTGCGCTGTTTGGCCAGCCCTCTAATAAATTTTTTCAAAACCTTTAAATGAGGAAAAAACCCAAAACAAAACAGAGAACTTGGTCCAGAGCTATATTTAGCTTTTATTCAACTGAAAGATACCATTTTTCCTTTAAGTGAGGCCACAAGAGGCTCCTCACTATATTCCCATATTTATCATGTGCACATATTCATAACTTAGTATTGTTTGTGAAAATCTGAAAGTTACTTAGTTTCAGGGGGGCGACTTCTAGCCAGCTGTCGTGCTAACTAATGATTGTTAAGTAATGGTATGTTACGCGACACATGGATGAGGGTTACTGCACAGATATTTCATTTAGAGGCCATGTCCCTCTGACTCAGATTCTCCTCCCACACCAATCTTACACGTGTCACGAGCTTTGGCCTTGTGTTTATCTTCTGTGGATTGCATGGTTCTTTTACTCACCCAGCTGCTTGCTTCACAGCGATCTTGGGTCTGGATACAGAAGCTCAGTACTTTTGAGTATTACAAATTACATGCAACTTTTACACCCTGCATTTTAATTTTCTACCTGACATTAGATGAGAAGATTTCTGAAATATTAAGCACAAAGTACTTGTGTTGGTGTTGCATGTGTTGAAATTGTTTGGCTTATTGCTTTCAGATTTCAGAAACTCTTGATGTTGAATAGCAACAATAAACAAATTCCACGTGTGGTTGTTGTTCTGTGACATTGTGGTTATTACATGTATAAATTAATTAGATAAATATGACAGCATAAGTTGCTTATGTAGTATGAATGCACATACATAAATAAAAAACAAGAAACTATAAAAGATGAACATTAACTGGCTAATGGACTCCATAGATTGTAAAGAAATGAAGCTTTCATTAACTATTTGCATTTATGATTCATTTGGTGAGGAGAGGTTTTGGTTTCTGACCTAGATACTTCAAATAGCTTGCTTCTGGGAAAAATAAGAAGTAGATAGATCGCAACAAAACCCATGTCCTAAATAAAGCCCCTAGGACATTTCACTTTCCTATTCATTGCCTTGAAACTGTATCAGTAGGTTAGGAAAACAGTTTTCTGGGTTAAATCAGAATTTCCTAACATCATTATGAAATGGTGGGATAGGGATGCTGACTTTCACTTCAAGCAAAACACATTAGTTCCCATTGCAGTCATAATTAACCAGGGACCCAGTGGTGTCAGGCTGAGCAGTACTGAATTCGAATAGTCACAGCTCAATAGCCATTTTTGTCTCTTTGCCTGAATGAAGGAGAAAATCTGCTTTTTCATTTACTCTCCCATTTTTACCCCTTGAGATACAGTCTGTCTTTTAGGTTGTCTTTGAATTCAAGATTTTCCTTCCTTCTCTTCTTGAGTACTGAGATTATAGGTGTGTGCCACTGTGCCCTGAAGAAATTTGTCCTTTGCCTGGATGTCTCAATGGCTATTACCAGGATCCAAATCATATTGGTCATCAGTATTTGTCCCATCCCCAATTTTTTTTTTTTAAACAAAGTCTCACTACTATGTACAGGCTGGTCTGGAACTTGCTGATGTAGCCCAGGCTGGCCTTGAACTCCTGGTGATCTTCCTGCTTCAGCCTCTTGAGGGCTGGGATTGTAGGCATGTGCCACCAAGCCTGGCCCCAGTTCTTCTAAATTTCCTATTCACAGCTGACATCTCCCTACCTCTTTCCTATTAATCCTCTCCCCTGCCCTTTGTCCCCAGCCTATGTAGCTTGTCTGTCTGTCCCCTCTCCATCCTAGTTATTTGTGAGTCACATTCCCTATTTGACTTTTTTCTTCCCCTCTTCCTTTCACATCTGTCTGAGAGATGAGAAGGGAAGGGTGGATGGGTGTTGTGATTACAGAACGGTGTCCACAAGGGACTCCGCAAATATTTCTACTTTCATAATTTTTATCGTGTTGCATGTGTCATTGAAGTGTTTTAGATCTGGCTGGTTGCAATAATATTAATAAATGCAAGACATTTTTGTGTGTATCTGCCCATAACTGGACTTTCAGGGAAGGATGAAGTTAGAATCCTCACTGCTGTGCATTGCGGTGTCAGTGTGACTGCTTCGCCTCTGCGTCCACTGAGGTAAGGAGGCCCTTGAGGGTTTGTGCTTCCAGTAGTTTCTCGGTCTGTAAAAATGGCAACAGAAGACTTTATTGTGGTGATTATGGTGGTGCTTAGCCTTTAAATGGCTCCACAATCCGGCATCAGTTTCAGTATCTTGTGTTGTCTCAGACATGATAGTCTGCATGTCCAGGACATTATTTATATCTCTGTGAACAGGGAAAGTTGCTGGAATTATGGCTCTTCGTGTGCTAATGCTCTCTGTCTTCCTGGCTGAAAGGCTCTGTGGTGCTTGCTACGGGCACAGGCTGAACAAAGGGCTGCTGGGAAGACTTGCGCTGCTTGCTGGTTGGAGACTCAAACCTGGGTTCACCCACACCATGACTTTGTCAATGGGTGGCTAGCAGGACAGCAGAGCCTGGTGTGTATTTTTGAATGACAATAAGAGCAGCAGTAGAGCTGGCACCATCAGCATTTTGGGGAATCTTGTCCATACTAAACTCAGCGAGCATTTCCTGAAGGAAGGTGATGGAAAAGCCACGCTGAATGAGATACAATGGGAGACAGCAATTAAGAATGACGCAGACTACATTTCTGGGAATTTTATTGTCTTTGTACAGTGTCCTTCATATAGAAAATAAAATGAAATGGTAAAACCCATGTGTATGAGGCAGTTCATACCCATAAAGCATAGAGTAATATGTAGTTAGAGCCCTTTCCATTCTAATTCATCGTTTAGTCCTTCATTGGCAACACTGTTCAAATTTATTTATTTATTTATTTATTTATTTATTTATTTATTTATTTATTTGGTACAGGGTCTCACTTCACAGCTAAGACTTGTAGTAATCCCCCTGTTTTCAGCGTCCCTAACGTTGGGATTACAGGTGTGCGCCACCACGCCGGGTGTCCCTGGCTGGCATGGTGGTACCGCATGCAGTACTGGGGATTCAACCAGGGTTCTTGCCCTTGCCAGGCAGCACTGATGCCACCCAGCTATCTACCCAGCCCTCAATTATTTTTAGAAGTTAGAACTGATGAACTGATAAATAAAAATGTATGATAAAAGACATAAGAAGTAAGCACCCCTCAAATTTCTTGGTACTGGGAGAAAATCAGAGAGGCTGGTTAGGTGATTAGCCCCACAACTGCTGTTGAATCCTCAGCACAAGAAAATCTGGGTCTCTCGAGCTGCACAGTGCTCTAGCTGGTAACCTGGACAGACTAAAACTCTGCTTGGTTGGGCTGTTGGCTTCCTCGCCCTACTGGCTCAGCTTTTTGTAGTTTGACATTTCCTGATGGACCAGCATTTCTTAATTGTTGAACTTGTCTCTAGTAGTTGTTGTGAACTCTGTTCTACGAACTTGCACGGGCTAAATTTCCATCCTATCTTGATTCAGATTCTGAGCCTCAGGGTGACACCTGCGTACAGTCTATTTTATGGAAACATAGGAAACTGAAGCAAGAGAAACAGTGGTCATGGTAGAATTATTAGAGATAATTACGTGTACTAGAAATTGGTGGAATGGGCTGTATTTTTGTGTCTATCCTCCCATATCTCAGGAAATATATGCATTTGGGATAAGTCCTTTAACTTAAAATGAGTGTGTTAGCATAGACTTTAGTCCAATTTGACTAATATCTTCATTAAAAGAGAAAATTTAGAGTGATATCAGAGGATGCTTGTGCACAGAGCAGTGTCCATGTATCAAGTTCATTTTATATGTGAATTTGGCTTGGCCATGATGTCTAGATATTTGGTTGAACATTACTGTAAGGGTGTTTAGGATGAGATTTGCAATCTGAATTGGTGGATTTTGAGTAAAGCTGATTGCTGTTCATGGATGAGTCTCATACAATTGGTTCAAGGCCTGACTGAAAAATCCTTCAAATGAGATTGGATTCTGTAGCCCAATCTTCTTTGGACTTTGTCTGAGCTGTTTGTTCTTCCTGATTCTATGGTTGACTGAAGAGGCAACTTCCTGGTTCTACAGCAGTCTTAAGTGGCAGCTTCCTGTTGACAACAAATCTCTGCATCTCCATCCCGCTGGTCTTGCTCAGCAGGTTTTGGTTTTGCCAAGCTTCCATCATTGTTTAGCCAGTTCCTTAAACTTCTTTCTGTACTTATACACATCTTGTTGCTTTTGTTTTTGGGGGGAGCCCTGACAGTAAACAATGTGGGAACACAGTGAATCCATAGTAATGTACAAGCCAAGGGGTGGTGAGATGAAACAGAGTCTGCCAATACCTTGGTCTTAGACTTCTAACTTCTGAGAGGGTCAGAAAACAAATTTCTGTTAGCCCACCTAGCCTATGGCATTTCCTTATGGCAGTCCTAGCAAACTATTACACATATATTGATGAAATAATAGCATGAAGTAGCAGTAGTAAGATAGTAAAAATGTAGTCCAGCAATACTGAAAGTGCACTAAGCCAGTAGCAGCAGTGTAGTAACGTAGTAGGAGAAGAACAGGGTGGTAGAAGTAGTGTCATCAAGTGATGGTAGTAATGTGGTAAGACAGAACAGAATTAGAATCAGGGGCAGTAAGGGAATTAAGCGGTGGTGGTATGGTGGGAGTGGGAATGGGAATCCCATGACTGACTCTGAACCCGACACTGCAGTAAGTGCTATGTGGAGAGTTATGTCATATTTTCATCTCTATTTTACATATTGAGAAACTAAGCATGGCTAGAAATTGGTCCAAGCATATCCAGTTATCAAATAGAAGAAGCAGAGCTAGAGCCCAGATCTGTCAGGTACACAGCTAGAAATCACTGTTTTGTTAGTTCAACTTCTTCCAGAAAGGGGTAAATCTCCTACTGACAGGACAGTTGGTAAAGTAGAGGTGCTTTCCTGTGGTCTCCCAGCTGTATCAAACTTGACATTGGATAAAGTATCAGCTTTCTCACCTCCAGGTCTTTCTGTAAGCCCAACCCCTCTCTTCATAAGCATGAACTTTGAGATGTCTTTTCTACCTACACATTAGCCACATTGCTTCTGCTAATGAAAACATTAGAGCTTCAGCTATAGAATGATCAGGGCAGAGTTTCTTTAGCAAGATCCATAGGTTGGGTCTTTCTGCAGACAGAGGGAGCTGGGACTTAGGACCCACGAGCACCACTACACCTGTTCTGCTCCTGCTCTTGTAGTTGCTGATGGAAAGGTGAGGTGAGGCTGTGGTCAGACTTCATGCTACAAATCAGGCCTTGTTATGGTGTCACCCTCTTATCATCTTAGTGATGTATGTCCCTAGGTTATAAGTTCTTGCCCATGTCTTCTGAATTTATTTGGATAGAATAGTTTTCTCCTTTCCTTCACTCTATACATAGTATATGCACAGTCATCCGTATGTAACTTAAAGCTTGAGCAGAATTTTTATTAAAAATACTAAAAACCTCACCATCTAGGAGCACCTCATCCCTGCTAA